>JTDE01001585.1:62977-76417 GCA_014338405.1 Paragonimus skrjabini miyazakii | reverse complement strand
AAACGGACAGAGGTAGATGTTAGCATTTCGTATTGCTTCTTCCGTACTAAATAACAATAACCAGGAAAATATATATGACACTACTATGGTGGAGGGTGAAGAAAATAAAATAGCAAATTAGGTGAAGAACAACGCAAAACTATTAGGTCCATAGGAGTCTAAGGCTTACATATAATTGTTTTTGTACACACAATGCTGGCTTGAGACGAATAATCGCGACCGCCTCAGTGAAACGCAGGAAACACGGATTAGTGTGACGCATTATATTAGTATCATATATATGTTCCTGGTTATTGTTATTTGGTACTGAAGAGGCAATACGAAATGCTAGCATCTACTTCTATCTGTCGTTTTACTGCTTTGTTCAAAATCCAAACTGTATCAGTAAAACTTCTCCGTTAGAGAAAAGACAGGTTGATTCAAAACATGTTAAATGAATTTCACCTATTTGAGTATTTTTTGTTTTGAGTTGTGAACAGCAAACGGAAAATACACAATACTTGTAGCCTGTACTAACCTATGGTTACTACCTTTTATAAATATCCCGCGGTTTCACGGGTTAGTCCGAATTAACCTGAAGGAAGTAAAAATTTCATTCACATGTTTCCTAAGGCTGAAGTGGTATTTATAATTGAACTTAGGCGTTAAGATATCAACTGACGGTTTCTTTCGCTCCGGACCTTATCGCTACGTTTCCTGAAGTTTGGATTGTTCAACTTCGCGTTCAGACAATGCAGTACACTTACTATAATTAGATTATTTGGCTGCAATTAATTGACCGGAACAAAATAAACTTGCGTTGCTAAGCTAAACTGCACGAAATACAATCTTTTACGCATTTATCTTCCCTTCTGCAGAAATGCAACTGTATAAGATCAACTGTGGTTTTGTGACTGTACTACAGTTTAATTGATTACATTACGCAGAAACCGGAATGTTTGTAATAAATCAACGTCACTTTGCCGTAGGTCATTATGGTCTAATTAGGAAAACAGGAGGGCAGTATACTAAAACTTACGTAGATCCCATAGTCTACGAGTTTTGGAATTGTTAGTACAAACGCTCATTCGGAATAACACGATATCATGTGGAAAAAATTATCTTCCAAACAAAAGGACGGTTCATTACATGTTACGCTTAACCATAATCAGACTGTTTCCGTGCATAGAATAAACAGATTGACTACGAACGAGAGTGGTTTCCTCTACATTTATTGAAGTGCCTATAGGAACTATGCCATACTTAGTTGGAAGCCTCGACGGCAATAGGTGGAAACTGCTAAAGAGTAAATTGATCTCTCCAACTAGCTTTCAAAGGCCAAACAAACGAATATGCCTTCATAAGTACCGTAACAAATAGCTTTTTGGTATGATCTCCATCTTCAAAAGTACGCGTCAGCATTTCATACAGTAAAATGTGACCTGCAAATTCTTTTCCATAGTTCTTTTGATATTGACTCGTTTTAGAAAGCTGGCTTACAATAGCAATTGACCGGAAGATTATCGTGATGTACGCTTTAGTTTTACTTAATCCATATCAATCGAACAAGAAGAACACGAAATAGGCGAGATTAATTCATTTTGGACAAATTTTCCAATCATAAATGTGTAACACTTTAAAAAATAAACTAGAAAAATTAGTGATCAACTGAAACTAAACGACGTGCAATTATTAATTTTTCTTCAGTCAATCTTTCGTTTGTTTCTTTTTTAAGTATTGTATGCCCGTGATTGAAAAAAAATGTATGAAATAAGTTCACCTTGCGAACTTCGTGTTTTCTCTCAAGGCTATTCAAATTTATGGAGAGAATAAATTATTTCACATACTCAATAACTATATGAACACAAAAACATCCCCAGACGTGCACTGTAGTAGAACCTCAAGGTAATCAAAACTACACCGCGTCCATTCAGGTCTGCTTAAAATATAGCGATGAGACGGGTAAAACATCGAAGCAAGATGGAGTGTTCAGTGTGGAAACTGATTACTGACTCATGTGTAAACGTACTGGTAGTTTACGAACTATACAAATTAACTGTATAGTGTGAATGAATACAAAACATTCATTGGCTAACTTTGCTGACAATCTTGCGCTTTAATACCATACGTTGATAAATAACAGCCCCGTTGTTTAAAAATGGATCGTCATTCCACCAGCTTCTGCCAAACCTACATCTTGAGTTTTTTTCAACCCGACAACCATGAACTTACAGCACTTAATGACTGTAAAATAATAGCATTATCTTTCACTTGATCACATGTAGTTCGACCAGCCTTATTTTGGGTGGCTTAACTAAATCACCAATCATTTTGATATAACGTTTTTTGAAATTTTTTATGTATACACTTAAACCACTGTAAATTTAATCGCTTATTTGTTTAGATCACTTTTTGACACCTTTTGTTTGCAGACCCTAACAAAACTAGCTTGTGTATAATGAACCGGAGAGAATGCTTGTGAAAACCTTAAGTAATAACAGACTGTCTAATCGTTGATCAACACCGAAATATATTCGAAGATATAACTGAGATGAACTGAACATCATTCAAACCTGATGACGGTTTTTGCTTCTAGGGAGGCCTTCCAATCTGCTCACTTTGAATGTACCACTTAGCTGGAGGTCCACACTGGTCAGAGCGCGCCAGTGATGCATACGTCTGGTCTAATATGCGTTCTTATTTGACAATTCTGTTGCCAACTACTCCAATGACCTCAACCACGGCATCACGAATGTATTCAATCCGATAGCCTTATCCATTTGTACATATTGCAGAAGTTATCAAGACATTATGAGAAAGGACTGGGAAACTGTCCTACCAAACGACTGACAATCTTGTGACAGAATGTTCGAATACACTGGTCTAATGTGCCATTTTCTTTCACAGGTTTTCAGCTCCGAACAAAAATTTCAGTTTCGTTTCGGTGAGTACGGAATCCAACCAGGTCAGTTGATGCGACCAGTAGACGTGGCTGAAACGATAAACGGGAATTACCTGGTCTCGGATTACGATTTGCACTGTGTAACCGTGTACACGCCTGCCGGTGCTTACATGTCACGATTTGGTCAGCGATATCTGGCAGGACCCAAAGGGATCATTGCAGATAGTCGAGGTCGAATTCTCGTCGTAGATCAGAAGGCCTGCATGGTGTGTATTTTCAAGCCGACCGGAAAATTTATTAATCGTTTTGGTGCTCGCGGACCTGCGGACAATCAGTTCACCAACCCGGTCTCAGTAGCAGTAAATTCACAAGATGAGATCTATGTTTCGGACTATACACAACATGCGATCAAGGTATTCGATATGAATGGATTATATCTGTTTCGTTTCGGTGTACACGGAATGGAGTCAGGTATGTTTCACTCACCTACCGGGTTAGCGTTCGATAAGCTGGATCGATTGTACATCAGTGATTGGGGCAATAATCGTGTACAGGCAAGTCAAGTCAGACAAATTCATTTATTATTCACACATATGGATGACTTCCTTCGTTTTCTCTATGATATATTGACTGATTTTTTCCGTGACAGTAAGCACATACGTTGGGCGTGAGAAAGCGTCGACAGCTGCGTACTTATGTTTGTCGTGATCGAGTGATTTTGAACTAAGAGTAATTTTAGTCAAATCAATAAATTAACAATATACTGAGTTAAGTGATTAGTAGTCGTATTTTTACGGGTGCAGCATATTTTATCATTTCCAAAAAGTAAGTGAACTAAGAGGAAAACTTTGTTTACTAATCGGGTATGTAAGCTTTCCTATGGGTAACATCAGTGTTCGAGTGACAATTTTCTTAATCTACATAGATATTAATGAGATTACAATTTGACTTTTTAAGAGCGCTACTTTGTCAACACAGTAAAGCGGTGCTACCGTACCGTTTTGTCTCGCCAAGCTAACCTCAAAAAACAAACTTGTTGAAAACAACCGGTTCAGTAGACTAATGTTTAATTTCTTGACAGCCCTAGTAAAGAATAAGACCTGCTTTCATCCGTGAATATATTCCGTAGAATTTGTATTACAAACAAAAACTAACGGGAGTGAATGAATCTCTTCAATTCTATGCAGGCAGCACAGGGTTTAACATTTGGGTAACGTACAGATAGTAGACTCGAGTATTCCAACGAATGGACCGAATAATTGCTCCGTATGTTACGCATAGTATAAATGAGTTGCAAGTATTATCCGGCTCTATTTTAATCGTGACAAACTAGGTCCAGAGAAAACTAAGAACATCAGATACTTAAAAACAAAATGGCGAGAAAAACATAACTTGTAGTTCGTATGTCTCTCAGCCTAACGAGGAGGACAGGCAAAAACCTCATATCCATCAGAACCAAACAAACAACTGTTCTGGCTGATCGCTTAAACAGTGATCGATAAAGCAGGAAAAATGAAGATGAATTACACAAGAACTATGCTCTGAAGGAATAAATTGTCGAGTTCAGGGAAGAGATGGTCACGAGGTATCCAAGAAAATGTTTGCAACAGTCAGCATGAAACAACAGTATTTGGCAATCAGTTTAAACTTGAGGTAACAGATAAATGTTAAATTAACATTCCAATTTACGCTTTTTGTTCTGTTATAGACTTACTTACTCTAAACTAGCTGGATACCTAATAAGACGCCTGACGTATCGTAACCAAATCTTTCAGTGTCGTATACTCGAAAGCTCTTTTCAAACTGGTGGAAATTCTGTAATAAATGAAATGACAACCGTTTATTTCAGGCCCATAACCGTATCACTCCACTTAAACTTTTTTCGGTTGTATGATTTTGATTCCTATCAGAACCTCCATGTTTACATCTCTTTAGATCTCACAGAATTCAAGCAGTTACGCAAACGGAACGTGCGACTGGATTTTGAATTCATTATTCTCATAAAGAGATTATCAAAAAGGCAATAGAAACCTTCTTAACCTCACAATAGCAAGCATGTTTCCCACAAAATCCGCGTGACAAATCTCGGACACTATTGCAATTATCACTCGTCATAAAAGACTTGGTATTGGTAACTAGAGTTTGAACAAGACCGTTAGAACACGAAAATTGGAAGGCACAAGCATTTCGTATTGACTCTTCAGCATCAAATTTACAATAACATGAAACTGTTTTTATGTTGAACAGTCAGGGGTGGGTGGGATTGATAGTCGATCGGTGGGTTATGAAAGGTCACTAAGTCCAGGGCAAGGTCAAGCTCACGAGCTGTTGTTTCCGAACCCACAGAGCGGGCTTCAATCAATTGATTGCGACAGCCTAGGCAAACCGCAAGCATCTTGTATTGGGATGACGTAATAGGATTCTGAATGCGTAAGTCGTGTCGATGACGTGACCAGTTGTCATGATGTGTCTAGCGGCTGCGACCACTGGTTGCTTTGATTGTGCTCGACGACACTGCCGCTATTCGTTAATACGGAGGTCTGCACCCATTTAGACAAATGTTTCTTCATTCTGGAGATCAAGCATCTCTCGGTTCTGTCTACGTAACTTTCTTTGCAGTCACATGTAAACTGGTATATACAATGTGAAATGGCACCGACGCACAGCCGATGTGTGCCACTCGGTGTAGGGTTAACAATCACTAAACTCGTATCGTCAGTTCAGACAACAAACTCATCTCCATGTTTGTCATCAAGTGGTGTACCGTGAATGTAAACTGACTGCAAAACCGGAAAAAACTTTAACGCGGTTATCTACTCGCCGGAATGCAGCGGTTGACTCGTTTGAATTAATGACATGGCAGAAGTAAATAGAATGGAAACAGAATTCTTTGAGGTGAGATTCATGCATCCTGTAAGGCTTGATGTTTCGTGCCTTCCAACCGAGACCAGTGTACGTGCAACAAAACCGAAAACACTGAACATCTGAAGACAAGCATTGCTTATGGTACTAGACAGATATTCCGAACGATAATGCTGAATGTTACCAAATCTGGGTCGACCACTCAGTATAGCCAGACAACTTGGCATCATGTCAACCAAACTAATTCGTTTTATTGCGTAATATCAATTCAAGCCTATTTGCCGTCATTTATGTAATGCTGATTAGACAATATCGATTCATCGTTTATGTTTAATTCGGTTGGCCGACTGGTTTTCGCTAGCCAACCGGCTTAACTATCACTCCCAAATCCTTCGGATTAAGATGCTTGTTTGTAGATCAGCTGAGCAGATAGAATGGAGTAATAGTCTCGCAAAATATACATATTCAATTTGTGTTACAAAAAGAGCTAAAGGGAATTTAATGTTGGAAAAATACATTCATCGACAACCTCGATTGCTTTCGCATATTAACTGAACTGAGCGATCAGCACGAGAGAGACAGTGAATTACATTAACAGATCACCCTATTAGCACATTTACACACCTTACAATAAGTTGATTACCGATGTAATTTTCGTAGAATTTTTGAGCAGCCGTTTTGAAAAAGAAGCCCAACACTCCAGTCTCACGTTTACTAGTCCTCGTCAGTAATGTATACGTTTAACGAGATTGTAACTCCGACCACGCTTTTATGAAGTAGTCTGCTTGATCACTGCGCCACTGACCTCACATTAGACGTAACCAAATTAGCACACGCAAACGCTCAACCATACTGTTTGTGAATAATGCTAGATCGCTCTGAGAGATGTGGTAAAATGTTCTGATAGCCTCAGTCGATGACCCTAGAAGTTGAACTTCTATTAGCGCCGAAACCGTCGAAATAGTTGGACTCATTGGCAGTGTTTTCCTTACCAACTAATTTAAAAAGCTTTCTGCCAATGTAATCTTAACATTGCTGAAGAGTGACCGTAGTCGTTGCATTCCCGTAGACCTTTTAATCAGCTCATTTTGGAATACGACATTTGTTACCAGTTGAGAGTGATATCTTGCTGATATATGAACCAGAACTCGTACTGCTTATAAATAATCAAAATACCAATCAGCAGTTTGATGATTTCTGTTATTCCAACTTGTATAGAATTCGTAGTCAAGGATTCATCAACTGAAGTTCACAGGATAGTTATTGCATCACCTACCGAGGTGATCGAACAAAATGTGCATTATTCACAGACAAATGTGGTCAAGCATGCGCATGAGCTTGTTTGGTCGTACCTAGTATGAGGTCAACGATGCAGTTGTCAGAAAAGTTGCCTCAGAAAAGCGTAGATTGGGTTTTAATCCCGGACGTGACAAGGATGTACACTACTGACAAACACTGACACGAGGGAAAAACTCGAGTATTGTGCCTCTTTTCGGAAAGTGCCGGCTGAAAACTCTACGAGAAGGCGTATAGCTGCGATCGACTGACAGTGATGTTTAGACCGTATCAACAGAAATGGCTTTCTTTTCACCAATACCAAATCATTACTGTGTTGAAAGCTGACATATTAGCTTGAATGAACATACATGACGTTTGCCGGCGCTGACAAAATTCCAGCTGCAGTAACCTGTCTTTGTCTGACCTGTTTAAGAAAATCGTGAATGTGTGGGCGAAACATCGATATTTCTGACACCCAAAACTACATTGTAAATCTCCTCCTATCTGGAGTACCTTGCAAGTTCTTATTAAACAGCCTCGAAAATACAATTTCAGCCAGTAGTTTAAACTGGATTCCAGAAGGACTTTTCATAGATGATGATTAGTGTAAGTAGGATGTCAGAACCAAAAGGCTAACTTTGCATATCGGCTCGGGACACGGTTTTCAACAAAACTAACCGCATGTTTTCCCATTTCTGGACACCCAGTGTCAGTAATATGATCAGCGTGGCCTGTAATTCGAATCTTGTTTCCACCATTATATCGGACAGTTGAAACGACAGTTGTAGGCTAAATACAACTGGCTTATGAACGTGTGATGCTGGGAAAACCTCTGTTTTGTTTGGTTCCAATCGGTTGTTTGATTTCACCTCATGTTGACTTACACTTTCACTTGATTGGCACTGAAATCGCCAAAAAGCAAATTCATGACTCTGACGGTCACGAAGATCCTGACTTTCTCTTTTATTGTGCGGTGAGTCAGTTATTTGGCCCAACCAAGCTGTAGCCCGAAACTGCTGGCAATCAATGGATTGAAGTTAATTTGGACGTTGTTACCAACTTTCATTGCGCACCAGAAGTTGCTGCTATCAATCCGCTTGAAATTGAATGGATTCTGTCATTAGAAATTGAGAACAGGAAACTTTTTCACTGTTCCGTTCAGTAGGTGTTGCAATACACTCATCCCACGAAGCCTACTGGATTTTTAGTCCGTGATTGATGAGTTACTCTAGAAGATAGCAGTTTATGGCACATATCTCTGTTGGCAAAGTTAGTTTGAAACAGCCGCCTACGGGTATGTGAACAAAACACTTAGAACCTTAAGTGTGATAAATTCAAGCATACCTTGTTAACGCATTAGTAACAAACCTAAAAGTGCATGACTTCTCGTTTCGACTGTGCTCATTATGGTGCTTAGTATAAAGTTATATAGTGAAACCTGCTCAACAATTCATACTCAGACCTGTACAACCATTCAGAGAGTTGATAACATCAGATTAAAATACTCATCAGGCTTAGCACACGAAAATTGTGTTACTGGTCAATCAGTTGACATGAGTTTGATTAGTCCATTAGATTCAGTTCAGTGGAACAACGTTAATCAATGTCGGCCGAAGATGGGCTCATTGTTTAACCGTAACGTAGGTGTTATGTGAAACAATTGGAATGTTACTTCTGAGGGATCGATGCTACAGAATTAAATAACAGGCAGTAGGCTAACGAAACCCGCCAACAAAAACCATCATGTAGGCGTTACTAACCAATTCAAATTTTCTGTCTAGCTGTCATTACTCGGTCTGTGACAGTTCACTTGCACAGTTTTGGTGGCTGCTGTACATGTGAGAATCAGACTGTGCAGCCCCGATTGACTCCTTGAGAAGGGTGTTTTTCTGTCTCTAGAGAGCGTAATGATAGTGTATGTTAAAATTAGTATATATGGTTTTAAACAATTTGTTCCCTTCATCAATCTGAATAGCATAATGGAGAACACAAAGTTCGCGAGATGAATTTATTTCGTACTCTCTTTTCAATAGCGGACATGACACAAAAAAGAAATAAACGAACTTTGGACAGGAAACGAATGAATAATTAGTGTGGCATCAACACAACTACTTTGACACTGGACAAAAGCCGAACAACAACTGTGCATCAACTTAAGGAATCTCGGCGTCACCAATCGTTAGAAATTTAGCTCAGACGGAACAAATTGCCGAAATAGCTTCATCGTCCCGTGTAATCACAGCGTGTGACCGGGCGAAACAGCTCAAATTTTTTTATACCTTGTTAATCACTCGCTAAAAGCACAGATTGTGTGCCCATTGCGCCTGCCCTGGTTTTCTTAACCAGGATCCTTGATAGTCTTATTCAGCTACGGGTAATTATTCGTTTGTTTTTAGTTAATCGTTCACCACTTTATTTTTTTCGCGCCACATGTTTGTGTTTGAAAAGAGTGTGTGAAACGAATTCATCTTGTAAGTTTCGTAATGGCTTTTTATCACTGCCAGATTTATTAGTAAATATGTTCACTTTCATCGTAAAGTTTTGAGATTGTTTGTTCGGCAAAAAATAGCATGTTACTTTTCCATACACTGTCGTTCATTTGATGCCGTTTTGTTGTCGAGCCTTCTTGATAAATTAGCTTAGATCAGATGTTCTGATGGCAACTTGAGTTCTCAGAAACACTTTTGTCTCCAGGCACACAGTCATTGATTTCCTGCTGTACCGGATACAACCGTTAGTTCATTATTATGTTTGACCGCGTTTTGAATTGAATCAAGATTCTGCCATTATCTCAGCTTTATCGTTCACTCTTCAGATGTGTATTGATCTGCATGTTCACTGCCCTTCCTAGTCTGGATGAATTAAATTTTTAAAAATTGTCCATCTTCCCGTTGTCTTTAAAACATCCTGATTGATTTTAATTATGCTTACTCTTTGACATGTATAAGGCAATTTTGGCATAAGATTTGGCGTTTTAACTAAAAGGTTCCTATAACTTATCACGCTATCAACAACGAAATCATTCGTTTACACATTTTCATGACTGAAACTGTTATTTCCTTTGGCAATAATACTCGGCTCAACGACTGGTTAAGTTTTATTTTTATCAAATTAAGTGTTTGTTTTTATTGTACTTTACTGGATCACACTTGAATGCAATGTTGACAAGGTATCTAAAAGGCGACAAGATTATTCCACTGACACAACTAGGACTCGTACACGTGACCTTACGATGAGCTCTTTACTTTGCCACCACTCAGATTGCAAATGTATGATTGTTCATGTCTCCTTAACTTTTACCAGTTGTTTATTCGGTCAATATCATCAACATATTATCTCGTGATGTGGTTCGGAGCGTTTTCAAATGAACATTAAAAAATTACGTGAATTGCTCAAGACAGTTTGTGGAATTTGAACAGACTGTACAATACATTTTCGGTTTTGGTATTCACAAATTCAAGATATGAAATAATTATGTTTTATTGATAACTCTTAACCGGAGTTTATTTTATATGAAATTTTGCACTTCTCCATCATTTTTTCTTCGGCAGTCAGTTCACTTGTATAACAGTGATTTCATCTGGCTTAGATACATCGGGAAGTAGTTCATTCTCATCATTTTCAATTAACCGACAGCTAATTAGTAGTGGGGATTGGACTTGACAGTCTCGAGTTTCAGAATCGAAGGACAAATTTATTGATTGAGTTGGAATAATTGAGAAATTCATCAAAATTTCAAATTCGTGTAGAACGTGACAGATTCGCTTTAGTAGCAATCGGATCGGCTATAGACGTGATAAATTGTTCAATCAAACGTTAAAGAATCTCCAATTCTTAACAAACAGAGAGGATTTTTATCTCACTGCACTTCTGCTGGTGGCCAGGAACACTGAGTTATTGACCATTACTAATGACTGGTAGGGACTTTTAGTTTTCATACAAATTGAACAGCATTCATAGTTGATCACAGTTGTATTCTCATAGACTTTGTAGCCTACCGCTTTTGAAAAGAACCATTAGACCCGAGTTTTGCTCGTGTTGGTGCTCGTCAATGCTGCATATCGTTGCCACAGCCGAAACGCAGACTGCGGCCATGTCGTTAAGAAGGAAACTTGCGTATATTGCTTATTTTTAAGTGGGGTTGAATAAAAGGCTCATGAACGAGTGAAAGCTATCATCAATTGAGTGATATCCAATTTATTGATCATTAATATATTATAAGACAGCATACATAATCTTGACTTCAGAATGGGCTAGTTGCGCGCAATCCAATTTACTGACAAAGTAGTAAAAATGGTCATTTACTGAATAGCATTTTAGAGTAACCGTGTAATATTTTGCTCAGAATGTTATGTCATTAAGATTGTTTACTGTTTTGGATGGATAGTGGCTTAGGTGCAAAAGGAAATGTATGTCACCTCGACGTCTTTTTTTTCATGTTATGTAGATAACTAGAGTCTTTTTCGATTGTTGAGACATTAGATACCACCTACAAATCGTTCTCGTTTGCAGTCAACTTAAAAATTGATACAAAACAGCTGAACATACCAGTCATCAGTTAGTTTCTCAAAGTGCACGGCAGAAGGCATGAATTATGCCAAAAATGTATTTACAGTTCCACAATACAAACACAAAGAATGTAATTGGTTTACTAAATCATTCGTATTCCACCAATATGTGCTAGCAGATTTATACTCGGCAGACGTTGAGCAGAGTGATGATTATGGAAATCGAGTCAGCCAATTTAAATGAGGCAGGATTGCTGTTCATCCATTTTGCCACTGCACACATATCGGTCACCACCACAAAGAACAATTCAACTGATACCTTTAACAAATTCCTTCTTGTTCCAAAGACTCTGGTTTTTTAACCGCAGTTTGGCTAACGAGAAAGAGTTCCGAAGATATTTTGCTCATCCATTGTTTGCAGTAACGGCGCAATAAGCAGTAACGCGTCCGAAATCAGTTAACGTTCGGAAACCAATATCGTTTTTTAATTGCATGCAAAGATTTATGTAGGCGACCGCGACTTCATATACTTCAAATATTTGTGGTCACGCTGTTACTATGTGAGTCTTCAATCTGTTTCTAAACCTGACCAGACAATAGACAGGACTCAAGATATAGTGCATTTAGAATGTTTAATTTATCAAATTCCACAAACTACTAAGTGTCAGGTTTTGAAGCAGTTTTGTATCAACTATTGTATGCCGCCTGTTCAACAACAGTTAGTTCTCTCGACGTTTGCTGAAAATGTTTTATGTAGATTCAAAGAAGCTAGCATTAAACATCACGCACAGTGATAATAAACTGATCCGGACTTTTATAATAACTCAAATTTCCTAAATCTATTCGAGGTCTCATGGGACTACAAACAATATTTCCTAAAAAAATAGCTGATGATTGTTACGAGAAATATTTTCTCTCGTGTACGGGTGCTGGAATTTTTTTATTTAAAAAAAGAACGATAATTTCAGTTACTTGTGATTTTGGCCCCGTCATGATGGAACCAAACAAAAATTCATCGCCGATCGTGTTTCACCAGCACTAGGACAAGATATTAACGACTAGAATCAATGTATAATGAATGTTCATCACATTACATCCCGCTTTGCCGATCACCACTTAGTGTCGTTTTATTCGTTTACATTTGTTTTTCTATTATAAGTTTAATGGTCGTACTTTTATGGGTGAAAAACAAAAACAGCATGTAGTTGTTTTAATTGAAAATTGACTCATCGTCTGTGTTCCCTTGTTATGACGATACAATCGAAACTGTGTGCATTTTGACTAACTGACAGAGGTCCATAAACAAAACGATAGAAGTATGTTTTATGTTAACCTTATAAAGTTGAAAATTATTTAACTGGATTTCACAAACTCCGAAGAAGACGTGAAAAACAATACCGAGAGAGGGATAGCTGGTTATTTCATAGTTTCATGTAGAATATGTTAGAAAGGAAAAAAGAACGAGGCATTGGAAAAGACAAATAATATTATTTGACCCTTAACGACTACCGCTTTTCCGAGGGTTGATCCGCTTCTCGGATTAAAATTTGTTTACTCCATGTGAACGAACCTGAACTTTAAGGATGACAGTCTGGCAGAAAGAACGGTCCTTTTGTTTTTTGACAAGAAGCGTTTGTGACCGATCAAAAAAGGCGCACTGCCGTATAGTGTAAATCGAAGGATCACGACTTCAAATATATGCGACAGTTGGTTGTGTGTCATTAATACAAACCAAACCTAACACAATTATTGCTTTGAAACAGTGGATAAACTATTGGATTATTTTGAAGCATTTGGAATATTTAAAGAAATCAAAAGACGGCTCTGTGAATGAATTGACTTTCTGGCATGTATTGCGATTACCTCTCTTTCCAATGTTCGTCGAGATGAATTATATGCACACCGTCTCTT
>JTDE01001585.1:13534-62877 GCA_014338405.1 Paragonimus skrjabini miyazakii | reverse complement strand
CAGTGCCAACGTACATCTTAAACATCATACCTTATCCTCAGCCTTGTGATCTGCCTGTAGGCTATTTCTCAATTTTTTTGGAACACATAGTGAGTTAGTTTAGACAAGATTTCAGCAATTTTTCGAAGTTAAAAATTTACAATAGGAAATTGGGTGGAATCAAATACCATAGAAGCAACGTGGCGGTCTCACAACCAAACGAAAAAATCAAGGTTAATATCACATTTGTTGTCTGTTTCACTGACTATAAACTCAGTTCAAATTCAGTCTTCACTAATCACAGAATATACGAAGATTTTTGATATGATATCCTGAGTGATCGGTTCTTTCAAGTTTCATGATTGATATTAGTCTTTAGAAAACGATGTGTTTGACACAACTGTCGTCTCTTACTGTTCACTACTTGAAAGTATCAACAATGTTAGAGATATTCCTATCTATAGTGAATGAAATCAAATTTCCCGAGTGGGGATTCATAAGAAACTGTTCCTTCTGTGACGAGTTGAAGAATTTGACCCATTTTTTAGGGTGACAATCAGCAAGAATTTGTGCTTGTAACTGTTCCACTTGAATCAAATGGACGATTTTGAATAACAAAATCAGAAGACCGGTTTTGCAAGGTGATGAAACCATTTTTTATCTCCTTGTTAGTTACTACACCTAACAGCAGTGAACATCAAAAATGGTTGAGCGAATTAATTTCATTCAAGTCAATGTATACACTAGTCTGTCATCGGTCAGAACTATGGCAGACGGAAGTTCAAGGTCAACAGCTTTTACACACAGAATACTGGCTTGCTACGCAGGGCAGGCATCGCATCGGTGACCTCAGGGTGACAGGCTTGTGTTGACGCATCAACACACGGAAAGCGTTTGTCAGGTCGACCACATGACCGGGCTCCAGCAGGTTTCTGGCGCCCGAAGAAGCCGGCTTGCGTTGCTTAGTGGGGTTGCGTCGGGTCACGCCACACATCGTATCATGGCACATCTACAAAGATCTTTGTCCTCTATCACACCGAATGATACATCTCCCATCGATCTACATAAATTAGTTGTAAATCACTTTTCGAGATATCTTTCTTGCTCATAGTCTGATGTCCTTTCTCTTGGGCTTCATTTTCAACGCCGGCATAGGATTATTGACATGTCACAAGTGCAAGTGCAATTCGAAAACTTATGTGATCAATTGGGAGAGCTGGCATCCACATCTGAGGAAAACTACAATTGGTTTAAGGTTAAAACAGTGGATTTATTGCACCATTCTTTGAATGCTTCCACCCAACAAAAATGTTTACCTGGGAGTGAACAGTATCAAGCGCTCAAGGAACTAGCAAACTGAAAGAATGTAGTGCTACATGATGCTGACTTGAAAGGAAAAGTTGTGTTCGGTTGATGTAAATCCGCTCTTCACAAACGTGCCATTAGGAGAGGCAGTCGACTTTATCTGTGACTTTGAGCTAGCTCATAACATAAAGCATCAAGTCCCAGCCAGTATCTTGAAGCCTTTGAAGTTATTCTGTGTTGAAAATGCCAAATTTCTTTTTTTTTTTTAAACAAGGGATTTAAACAAGTAAACGAGATTACAATGAGTAGCCCTCTGGGACCAATTTTGGCTGAATTATTTATGTCTATGATTGAGCTCTGTCTCACGAATACACTGCATGACACCCCGATTTATCGTCGGTCTGTTGATGACATAATAGTATTCGCACAAGACAGAGACAACAGAAAAACTGTTAGACTTCTTGAACCTTTTGCACCGGAATCTAATGTTATCGTCTGAGCTCGAAAAGGAAGACACATTCGCCATGACGAGTACGTGAATCAAGTGATTGAAGGATGGCACAGTGTGATTATCAGCACAACGTAAGCCCACCTAGGGAAGACAATAACCGAATTTCAACAGTTTCTCACCCGTACAACACGCCCGCTGGTTTGTTGTCTGTTTCACAGAGCACGAACTATTTGTATGGGTGATATACTAGAGTTGAAGTTTGTGCGTGAGACCCTAGACTCCAACGGTTATCCACTGGATTTTACTGACTTTCCCAGCAAATCGAAAGTAATAAACCCACAAGAAACTTGACGAATGAAAGTAATTCGCTCAAATATTTTTGATGTACACCGCTGTTATTTGTAGTAACTGACGAGGAGATGAGAAATGGTACTACCATCTTGCAAAACCGATCTTGTGATTTCGTTACCCAAAGGGTGTTTCACATTTCTGAAATAAATGGATGATTGTTCAGCATTGAGCGGTCTCACAGAATCGATTCTGTAGCAATAGTTTGTTAAAATTATTGAATGGTTTAGCAGAATCACCTTGTTTGCCAAGGAACTGTCGTGACTTTGGCTTATGGCCAATGCTATTAAGTTAAAAAATTTATTCGCAGTATTATTACTGTCATAACCGTCACTACCGGGTTGACAAAATCGGTTGATGTCATTTCGGTTGAACAACCAGAAGCGGCTGTTCCCAGCTGGTTTCTTTCTCGTACAGATGACATATTGTGAACTCATATACGTGTCATTTGTGGTACGGACAAGCAAACCGATTTATTCACACAGTCAATCACTGTGTAAGCAGTTTTGGTGAATTAGAAAATTAATTGGTTTTGCGTGTAGTTATGTCATCAACGCCCCAGGGCAAGGGGATTGTTGTACTGCTGTTTGGTTGGCAATTTAAACCCACGTTAACATATATATATATATGGACCCAGGCGATGTTGTAGATCGATTGAAACTAGCTCCATGTGTAAGCTAGTTGAAAGCTTAGGCTAAGTATCTCTATCTTGACTGAATTGAAACTTTCGATGTATTATCTAGGACCCCGAACTTATGTCGAGTTCTTCCGCACACATGTTTTATCTTTTCGCAACTTCTCCTTTTTATTTTCTCAGTGTCTCTCCACAGCAACCGCTAAAGTAACTAAGAAAATTTCAGATAATCACGTCTGGTTTTTCTCTTCAAAATCCACTGAAACAATAAGACAACCGGTCTTTTGCCATTTCTGCTTACTAAGTTTATTGTGACGTGAGTGCCGGTTTTCCACATCTGAAAAACTCGGGAAATTTGGACTATTCTGTCAACCCGGAAAAAGAAGTGACATTTATATCCTGACGGTTTTAATGTAACGTCTATAAACAACACACAGTGTACACCATAGCAAGAAAAACGAGTCCGTCATGCTGACGTAATGTATAATGTACATTATGGACAGTCCGGTATTTATGGAATTCAGGCCGTATTTTGTTGATCTAATCGAAAATCGATGAATACCCTTCAATGATTACGATCGGGACACCAATCTTCGGTGTCAGCTAAATAAGTGAATGACAAACCACTTTCATAGGTTCACGGGTGGTCCTATTCTCTAGGTTTATCTAGTATTTTGTATAGATATTTTTTACCGAACTTGCTCTTTACAAAACACACTCTGTATCTCCCCTAGTAATGTTTCGGGGTTTATTCAATCGAACCCATCCTGAAAGCTGTGGGCAACATATTGACAATTAGTTACCGTAAAATAAATTGTGCCCGTCGATTTAGGTATTAACATCACACTCACCTATTAGGGAAACTTAAGCTGTGGGAGGACAGAAGGGGGAATAGGACAGTATTTCGTAATGCCCCTTCAGTTCCAAACGATGGAAACAGTGGAAAGCATATTAAACTGGTAGGGACTTAAGAGAGGGAAAATTAAATGGGGTAGAGAACATTTATGCTTAGCCATTATATCTATAGGAAGTTCGAAGCTTACAAATAGTTACTTCTGAGCACACATCGCTGACTTGAGGCGGCCAATCGCCATAACTTCAGCAAAACGCAAGAAGCATCGGTTAATCCGTTGCATTATAATACTAAATATCGAACGAACATTAATCCTATGTATCTACAAGTTAATGAGACCGGAAATCTGTGTGCACCAAAGATGAATGAACTGGACTGTGCAGTTGGGTCCCATTTAGTAGATACTTATTCGTTTTAGACTTTGTACTTTCGCTCTAATCACAATTATTTATGAATCCATTGTGGGTCATAGTTCAGATGCCGCTCTCTGTTGTTCAACGGAAACAGTAACAGACGAGTTCGGCGAGTTCCTTGTGAATCTCATTATTAATAGCTTTGGTAGACTGGTAGCGCTTGATATAACGAATTCTTCAGTGTCAACCAGTTTGCACATAAATTCTACCGGTTTATGCGATGTATCATTTCTAAATTTAAACCAACTCTTTATTGAGCACAGATTTGTTACGAGTGGTATATAGTCTGAGTACGTAAGAGAATATCAACAATCAGACCTTACTGACAACGTTTTCAAATGCAGCATATTAACTCACAAGTAGTGTAGACTCGGAATCTAAATAATGAGATTTCGAGGATCTGCTTTCCCGCCTGCCTTGCCCAGTAATTCTTCAAAACAAATAGAATACATTTTTTCGGTTACTCAACAACTACTGAGTAATTGTTTGCAAAAGTGACGGAGCCAGTGTTGACAAAGGCCCCAGAGTTATAAATGGTCTTGTCAATCACCAGATGCATATTGGACATGAGCTATCGAATCAGTTGACATACAAACACTCTGGTTTACATTGTATAACAGAAATCAGTGTTTTCTGTGCTTGATTAGGCAGTCCCGAGTAACGCGCTCAAATTGCACTATAAATATATGAAATCAGTTAAATGTGAACCTGAGACTTCTGTAAATCTAATGAATTGGCATGAGTTGCACGTGTTTTGGCTACATTTATAATTGGGTTCTGTTCCCCAGCTCGTTAGTATAATTTGTCAATTCTTTAATTCTACCGTTTAGTACCAATGGGTAACACTAGAATCTACTAGGTGCCCGTTTCCGTCTTCTCCTGGAGGCTCTTAAATTTACGCAGGTTAGCAATTGTTTCTATCCAGTTAGCTGTAGTTTGGAGAAGTCTAAACTAGCTAATGCCAGAATTACGGAATTTCATTGTTTGATTGATGGAGTATCGATTTCATTTTTCACTCGCTTTACTGATATAGACTATTTGCCCGTAGACTTAAAAACACTTTTTCCGTTTAATCACTCCAAACTTAAACTGAGTGTTTTAAAAACATTGACGTCTCGAACGACAACCAGGCAAATTTCTCAGATGACATTACTTAATGCTAACCAAAATAAATTTCCCACATCCCTGAAGCAATATAATTGCGCCTCTTCTAAGTGTTATCTAACGGTAATCAAAGTCCTGTGACTGAAAATAACGGACTTGTCTAAACATTTCCCTTAATTATTCAAGAGAACACCATCGTGAGATAGAAATGAAGAAAGTACATAAGTTGGAAGCACTACCAGACAGTATAGTTTGTTATGACAGTTCGTTAAATGAACTATTCGACGGCAGCGTTGTTAATGGTAACAGCCGCAGGCTGGATAGAAATCTTGTAAAAACCAACTTCGTGTTCATATCTACCAAGCACATTTATAGAGTCATATTTTATGTTACAATTAGCAGTTGCTAACAACCAGAAGGTACGCACATGTTTCACCCTTCCCTTCTTTCTCTTGCACATGTTTTTAATTGGCAGTCTGGAATGTGGTTGATGGAGATGGAGTACCACTTACACGTGTTAACAACTAACAAATGTCCATAGACTTTTCAGTGTACTCTTTCTAAATATGAACACCAGGTACAAGTTCCTTTCACCAGTAGTCCATATTCATGTCGCCAGAGAGGTTTGAATTCTAACCCGTGTTCATATGGACAAAATATTCTGACCAATCATCAGTCTACCTCATATTAGACGCACGTAAGTTGTCATATTCAAGACCTTAGACCCACTCTTCTGTTAAAAGTGCTGAGATTACCCGATCAACAAGAAAAGAAACACAGTACCTCCCAGTTCTACTTTAAAATCCCAAAGTCTCAAATCACCTCAAACATCAAACGCACTTATGCTCTCTAAGAAACGCCAGACCTGGTTGACATAAACTACACCTCATTTAGTAAATCGAAGTTGTGTGTAGTAGTTATTGTGAATTCAGAAACACGGTCATCAACATAGTTCCCTCAAGTAGATGACAATATGATATATTTATAAGGTTATAGCGAGATGAAGCTGGAACTACCGGTTGTTTATTGTTGGTATCCTGGCTGTTAGATGAATTTTACAGTTTCCCCCATAACGATTTAAACCCAGTCTGAACAGTGTACAATTAGATATCAGTTGAGGAATCGTGATATAAAAAGCGCCGTACTGGAACAAGCCATTTAATTACTCGTGAAAAGTCATGCAGCTGTCAAACAATCACAGGTTCACCAGAAAAGTCGGAAGAAAAAACAATGTTTTAAGCAATACTAATGTCTACAAAACAGCCATTTTGCTGAAGTGACTTTTCTGAGACAATAATCACCATTCTCCTCCGCAAGTTTGTCCGTGGTATTCAATTTACTGAGTCGGTGTCATAGTTCATGATCATTGAAATTCCAGCCGATTATAGACTTTTCCGAAATTCGCACCGTGTCATTGGATCAGCAATCCCATGATGACAGAGTTTCGTTTTCAGGTCAATATCTTGTATACTTCTACGTACCCATTTAGGAAGCAAGACAATCTTGCAACATACGGACTGAATGGAAAAGCCATAAAAATGTTTGCCTACTAGTCTACTTCCCGATGGTCGCTTTTCAACGTCGGTTCACAGACCTTACATTGCGTACAGATAGTAAACAGTCGATGGTGTAACCTTGAACTTAATGATCGATTACATTTGCCGACGGTCAAAGAAGACTCTGTGCAAAGCACAGCAATTATTATTGTGCTATTGGTGAAGTTTCGACCATTGCAAATCGGATTGCATTCGACGAACTCATGAATACGTTTTAAAAAACACGTTTGTCGAGATGCACTTGAAGCTTTTGGGTGAAAATAGTTGTTGTTAGGATTTGTAAACCTATTTTGTTCATCACCTTTGCAACCATCCGAAACTTTGGTCTTCAGCAACCCTACTGTACAATTTTGATACCAGCGACTGATGGTTCTACAGTTATGTGATTACATTCCTATTTATATTTTGACATGGCCTTCCAGTTTTATGCAATCAACTTGTCTCAATGTAGCTGTTTTTCAACATTGAACTAAGTAGTAAAAATAATCGATCACACGATCTGGGAGGAAATGTCGGAACTGTAACTCAGAAATAGTCAATAAACTACTGGGTCAGAACTCCTTTGTTTGCAAAAGGGTGTTTTGGATAATATTCTTATTTGCTGCACCTTCTATACTCATAGGTTATAATCGTTCAAAGGCTTTGGATTGTCATATGCCCAACCTATACAATAAGGTAACCAATATAAAACAAACATAAGCACGATCACTAAGTGTAGCGAGCAAGTATTTCGTTTTGGCTTACTCACACAAGTTAGCAAACATCCGAATTATTAAGTTTGTCGGGTTGTCATCAATTTCCGATTTTTTGGTCTACTTTTTTTTCGACGGAATAAAACTTCATACAAGGACAGCCTATCGAATGTAAACTGTTCTAATATGCACTGTAATTTCTCAATGACAATTAACTCAACTCATTTAACTGGCTTCAGTATGTTCCGTTCTGCTTAATCTTTCTTCTTCTATTCCAGATTTTTGATGCTGGTGGCGAGTATTTGGGAACTGTTAACAGTACTGTGGAACCACTCAATGGACCACATGGGATTGCAATTAATCATAACTTGCAACGAATTCTTGTCACAGATCCTGGAAACTACTGCATCAAAACTTTCCAGATTCCGGAAGATCTCAAACCCTGCTTAATCACCGAACTACATAACGATCGTCAAAAGAGTACAATGAGGAAATCCAGCTCTATTCATTTATCAACCACCCATTGAGAAGCTGAACAGATTTTGCCGGGACATATTGTTTTTGTTTGTGAAAGCATTTTTCAACATGCATGAACTAGCTTACCCGAAAAATCGCCCAATATTAGATCCAGGACAATCCTTTAGAGAGATATTTTTCCTGACTCCAGCTAATCAGACAACGATGTGAACCACTTAACCTCATGTGTCTAATGTTTGTGGTCATCATTCCGGTATGTGATTGAACAGCGGTTGCGAAAACATAACACAGCCGAATTGTACAAAAATATTTGACTTCCAATTGTGTCAACAATTTATTGTTGCAGAAGAGTTTCAAACGTGCATATTTGCTTAAAACCACTACTTGATTTCTATCAAGTTTGGATACTTATTCCGACAGATGTGTGTTTTGCAACGCTTGTTGCTTTTAAATGGGCGTTATGACACAATCTTAAAGCGGTAATCCGTTTCTAACACAGTATGGTAGGTAGAAGCTCCTAATTTATGACCCTTTGGCTACAACAGTGAACAATTTGAAAACGTTTATTTTGTTTCTGATTTCACGCAGATGTTTCAAGATGGATGAAAATGGCCTCTAGCTTTGTGTATCCGTTAGAGAAAAATAGCGCATGCACGGAAAAGCGATCAATTTATTTTAACACAGTCAATTCACACTTGTCTAAAGCTTATTATTTGCACCATTTTTATAAATAACATGCCACTTTAGACTGATATGATGAAACCGTAAACAAACGTTTCAGATTGATTTGCTGGTTAGTATCTTATGACCATAACACCAAATACTACCTGTGCCCGTCCGTGTAGAAGCAGCTGATTTGTGAGGTATCATTTTGCCTATAACAGGACGTATATTTCATATCTCCGGAACCTGGTATTCGGACCAGGTGCACGTATTGCAAAGCACAGTGTTACTTCCGGTGTTTCGTAGAATAAAGTACCCATAAGGCTGTATTACATCTCATGTGATATAAATTTTCAATACTATTCTGTTGCGGTACGCACCTATGTGGACTGATCATTCAACAGGAACTCGGACTGGCAAACGCAACACAAAGTGTCTGCTTGCTGTACGGAAAATCCTAAACATGGATTTATACATTGGGGCGAAATTGGAACCCAACCATCATAAAAATAGATCACTCAGTCCAGCTTTTGACACTTCCGCTATTTTATTCAAGATCACCAGTAAAGAAATCCCGTAATTTGTAGACATGTTATCACTTGAGCACATCTGCTGTCACCTTGAGTTAGCAAAAGGTTTGTATTGACTCTGCGGCTGTTCGAACAGATATTCGATCAGTCGCTTCAGGTGAACTTCAGCCGGCCATTGTGGTGTTTACCTTTGTAGTTTGATCATGAACAACTCTGTGTTTAAACTCTGTTCATTCGTTTATCTGACAGTTACCGATTACAATCAGGTTATCTAAGCGTGTGTGTTCACAGTGGAAGAAATGTCAAGCTGATTTGTCAATTTCATTCAAATGTCAAATCTCTGAACGGAATAAGACCATTTAACTAGTGTGAATTCATGAGAGTATATAGAGGTATGTATACAAATATATGACTAGGACTTATCAGCTGGTAAGTACCATGCTCCGATCCCCTCTGTATCGCATAGTCAATCGAATCATACACTGTTCACTCGCTGAAAATTGGATCCCAAACTACAGCATGCTCAGATGTACATGGTTCATTGAACATAGCGCGGACTGGATGATCTGTTTTAGTCTTAATCATTCATATTGAGATATTGATAAAAGTGGCATGTCAAATTGAAGGCGAAAACGATCAACGGTAAGGTTTGCCCAGTTCACTTCATCTGATTCATATTGACAGAACGAAAGCAGTTGTGCTCTGTTAATCGTAGTTCCAATTTGAAATGCTTGTTTATTGCTTGCTCACATCGGTTCAAAATTAAATACCAGCAGTATGAAGGACAGAAACTCACAGATTTAGAAAAGCAGTGAATAGTTTGTGGGAATAACGATTCATTCTCATTTAACACGGGTGTTTTTTGCTTCACTCATATGCAATGCAGTTCGTCAACTGTCCCGTATGTACTGACCAAAAAGACCAGATCAAAAATTCTTTATAAGTTATTATGCCCATCTGCTGTGAGATTTTGATAACAAAAATTAGGTGTTGCTTGGGTTTCCTGTAATAAGCGTTCGTGCATATAACCATATAATATGGTCAGTACTAGATTTAGAACAACTGGTTGTCTCCAAGAACTTTGACAAAATAATCACAAAACGCGTAGTTTAAATCGTTTAGTTAAACCATCAAAATATCCTTTTTGTCATGCTTATTTAATTATATTTTCAACTCTTTATTTACCTACCGTTTACTAACGGCTGATGAACGTAACATTTCAGCATAAAGTCTGTTTGATATTGTCTGATTATAATAACGAATTAATAAATATTCTTACAGGTTGAACACCACCCAAAACTGATCGCAACTGTCGCATTCCCAAGGATTTTCCAGTCGGCCGCTTTCGAAAAGAAGCACTAGACTCGAGTTTCGCTCTCATTAGAGCTCGTCAGTAGTGCATATCCTTGTCACTGCCAGGACTAGATCTCCGGTCACGCTTTCATGCGGTAACCGTGTTGACCACTGCGCCATTGACCCCATAGTAGGCACGACCAAGTTATTATGTGTGAATACTCAACCACTTTCGCTTGTGAGTAATGATCAACAAGTTGATGATTTTTGTGAAATAATTTTGGAGAGGGGCCATAGATTGGAGTTAACAGGACAGTTATTGTGTCTTCACTTGAGGCGATCGGGTAACCCAATCATTACCGACAAGCGAAAGTGGTTGAGCGTTCACATATGATAATTCGGTCGTGTTTAGGTTCTCTGTGATTACGCGCATTCGTGGTTGACTGATTCAGCAACGCTGAGCTACTAGATTCTGTGTCAGGGCCCTCTACTTATGGAGTTGTTACTCGACCGGACACATGCATGATGTGAGTGCAAAAGCTGGCGGATTACATGCGGTAGCAGGCACTCAGGTATTGCACATGACTGCAACATATGTTATCAGCAAGATAACCCGTTCATGGTATGCATAGTAAACATTGATGCGAGAGAGAAAAATACCTGGCGAATGTGTGTGGGTAATCGTTTTTGGTAGGCCACCCGGGATGAAGCTTCCGACTGTTACACAAAGATGTGCGTAATGCGTTCGGTTGTTCACTGATTTGCATGCGAGGATAGCTCTATTGGATAGGCAGTACTATTGCTGAGATTTGGCTTACAGTTTCTAGTGAATTGGAAACCGACTAATTAACGATATCGTTAATACTGGAGTGACTTGACTACCAAAGCTTCCTTGTCTGGTCATGGTTTTATTTATGGATACCACACGCCGCGAAATATACACAAAACTCGATATGAGATAGCAAAATAATGGTCGCCTCTATTGTTTGTTACTTCAGCCGGACACACGTAGAAAGGCTCAATTCCGGTCATGAGCGCTTGATACGAAAGAAAACAACGTGACCTATACAAGATGAATTGCATTTTCATGGGCTATTATCAGATTGACTAACACATTATTTTTGTTGGAAATGAACCAGCAGCAAATTACTGCTGCATTGAGCACGAAAGTTACCCAGACATCAGGCACCAGGTATTAGTATTGTAGTGTAGTCAGAACTCGCCATTGTTGATTTCAAATGCTCTAATCCGCTAATTGTCCGCTACCTGGATTTTGTAAGATAAATCATAGTTAGTTAATGGTTCAATCTGTACGAAAACAAAAATCCCCTATTACTTACCAGGAATCAAAATACCGCTCAATAGGTTAATGGTTTCTGTGATTTCAACTTGCAGAAAAGTCCTAGTCGGGGGATCATCGATTGGAGTTAACGGGACAGTAACAGTGTCTCCTTTCGTAGCGATCGGGCAACCTGATCAGTACTCATAAGTAAATGTGGTTGAGTGTTCACATATGATAATTCGGTTGTGCCTAATGTGAGGTCATTGGCGCAGTGGTCAACACGGTTAGCGCATGAAAGCGTGGCCGGAGGTCTAGTCCCGGCAGTGACAAGGATATGCACTACGGACAAGCACTAATGAGAGCGAAACTCGAGTCTAGTGCTTTTTTTCAAAAGCGGCCGACTGGACAGTCCTTGGGAATGCGACAGCTGCGATCAGTTTTGGGTGATGTTCAGTCTGTGTGGAAACCAAAATCTCTTACTACTCACCAATAAGAATTATTCCTAAATTTTTCGTTCACTTTTGAATTTATATTTTACGAAAAAGCAAAAATACTTCGATCTCGCATGATGGATTTATTTGCGAGATGCATCAAAGTATTTCAGATTATTCGCGATAAGTGGCATGAAAGTTTAACTGGCGTGAACTAAGCATCACTTACAGCTGATCGCGACTTCCATATTCCTATGATCTACTTAGCCAACAAGCCCTCCACCTTCTCCAAAAGCAAAATGTTTCGATTATTTTGCCATCCGATATCTTAAACTGCTTGATTCTACCTTTCTCTGACGCGCATAATAATTGACTGTTTCTACTCGCAACGGTATGATGAGGTTGGTTATCTGTTAGCTGTCTGATCTACCTGTCATGGCAACTTTCACAATGAACCGGTTCTTCGTGCGGGTTGCTGTTTAGTTTTTATTCTGATCGACCATATTTTGGTTGCTGAACTTCCATCCGAAGGCTTGTTTGTTGTTGTTAAATCGTTACTGATTCAGGATAGTTCACTCAATAAAGCGCAATCAACAATTCCACTAACAATGATTCAGACGGTCGGGCTAATTGGGCTGTCTTCCAAGTCTGAGGAAGGCGTCAGAAAATGCGACCGAAATGATTGGAATGTAACCGGTACTACTGAGGAAATTGTAATAAAAGTGTTGAGTAAATTAACCGGATACCTGAATTATACGGTAGAAAGTGTCCTTCAAAATAAAACAGCCAAAAGCGGGCTCGCCATTGGCAGCCGCAAATTAGTTCAATAAAACAATCGGGTATATGTGAAGATAAGAACGTGTCAGACAATTCCTAGCAAGAAAGTTTTGATGGGTAAGCAATCATAGTTATAGTCGTGTGTGCAATCATCGCACAAAAACTTCCTATGATTGTTCACTGCACATAATAAAACGCAAAATAAATGCGAAGTTAAAATCAACTTTCTAAAACGCAAGCCAAACAAACGTTGACGAATTCAACGTCATTTTATCACACGGAACACAGAATGACGAATGTACCAAATGAACTCCAACGAATCCAACAACCTGCTTACCCGTTACCATAGATTTTGCTATTCATATTGTTCCTGAAAATCCGAATTTTCACCTTTTCGCGCTCAACCTTGACTCTCATTTTCGACATACCTATACAGTCGTGTCCGTAACTTAAGCTGCATTTTTACACCTCTTTTTTCTCTGCCAGTTTTTATCGTTTGTATGCATTTAGGCTTTAAGGTGTGGCAAAATATTAACAACTTCTGTTCTGATTATGCTACCCTGAAGTCTGATACCTTCAAAGTACTAAACAGTCAGGTTTTGAGTCGTATGGAATTTACGGACATTTTTAGAAGCACTCCAGTGTCAATGATTACAGGCGGCCAACTCAACAATAAACGAAAGTTAGGAGGAGACTCTGATGAGTAGTCAAATTATTCATTCCATGTATTATTAATTCCACTAATATTCGAATGGTGCCTTTGCTGAGTTCGAATATTTGGTTAATTTTCAGATGCGACAGGACGCGTATTGTTCATGAGTAACCTTCAAATTCAGAGAGAACCTTATCACTAAATTGAGTTTGTGTGAATTTTCGAAAGATTACCGTGACTTCAAAGAAACGGCAATGGTCTACTGCAGATGAACTGGTTAACGATGGACGTGAGTATATATCACTGGTAACAGACTATTTGAAGAAGTGGTATAATAAATTTTCATTTCCGTAAAATAACATCTGTGGTGTGCATGAATGTTTTAATCAGGTGAAGTACTTTCATTGGTTTGCCTATTCGGTAGGAGTAATGATTCATACTTGACTGACTTCATGTGACTAATTCATTACAGTCAAAATTTCTTATGCATAATGCTGCAGTTGCCTGGTTAACATAATAACGGACACAGATGCTGCCAAAAAAATTCTCCCGATCTTTAGAATTGCCATTAATTGTAAGTCGTGCTCTAGTTGACTAGTGATATGTAATGAAAGTTGGACATTACAACAAGTGGAGCAAGAAACATAGCTTTCAATTTTCACAACTGTTTAAGTATTTCAGCAGCCTCACTTCGGAAAGGGGCATTGAGTTAGGGTTTGTATCTTTTCGGATACACAAGTACTGTATACGTATTTCTGAAGGAAGAAAAAGGTAAACTTCAACGTTCGTGAATGTCAAACGAACATTCCGACGACCAATACTCCACATTACAAACTTGACCAGGTCAACACCTGTAAATCTCCGTTGACGATTACGGCTGAGGTGGAATGTGAACAGTGGTTTTGACCGTGGCACACTACTTCCGGTTTAAAAGAAGTTAAGTAAACTTCTATTTTTCTTGAGCTTCAATTCTATTTCGGTGGAAACTGATGCGAATACACAATTTCTTACACACGCTGTCAGACCTATGCATTTAAATTCGATCGTCTAAGCGTCGGTTTGAAAAGCGCATTCGTGGTTGTTCCGACAATCCCAATGGAGAAAGACTTAAGTAACATTTGGTAAAGCACATAAATGTGATTGAACCAATGTATCAAGATTGTTGGTATCGTTCAATACGACCACACGGCAGCAATACTTATCACGTGGACGACATTTAATCGAACACTTCATAATCAACATTCGTTTGTGCAATGACTGCCTGTTACAGTTTGAAAAGTTTCCATAAATATCTACGGTGACCATTGCACTTAGTGTGATTTGCATGAAACGTCTGCTCTTAGCTAGAAATTGAGTAAATTTCTTCCCATGACCAAAATGAGTTGTATACAAACATTATGACTTTATTGAAGTTTTGACTGTGATGACAACAACAAAAAGGCATACATTTCTAGATGTTAAGGACATATGTTTTCACAACGGCCAAATGTCAAAAGCAATTTCTTCAAATGCAGGGGATTGTCCAATGAGAGGTAATTAAATCAGTCCGGTCAAATCAGTCGATCAACTCAGTGATGCAGTATTACAGTTGTCTAGTCTTTTTAGTATCCACAATAACTGCTGGTTACAATTGTCAATCGTAGTGGTTGTCTGTTCACAAAATTGGACGGATTGATTTAGTTCACTAGATTTCCACAATGGGTCAACTCAAGCCAAATGGAATCATACCGCCCCTGAGTAGTGAAATTTCATATATATATATATATATATATAAACGCACCCAATAATTTAGAAAGCCGCGTATACACGTTCGTCAAAGAAAGCGTCCGAAAGTCTAATGTAACAGAGAAAGAATAGTAGAGTATAACGGCAAGTGGCACACTACATCGAAACGTGTAATCTGTGCAAGTCTATCACACTACCCCATGAACTTGATAACCATTGTGCGCCCAGACAAAGATTCCTCAGACTAACTCTGGTGTGGGACATCATGGGGTAATAGCTATGTTTACACATTTTACAGGATTGGATTTGAGGCACGCAAACGAAAACTCTAGTTGGTAGTATTTATGTTTCAACTTCTGATCATCAAACATGACTTAGCAAGATCAGTTCTGGGTAGCTATTTGCATGTAGGACCGAATCGATTCAGAAGGGTGAATACCAAAAGCAGCGTAGTTCGTCATTCAGGTGCCGTTGTGGTGTACATAGATTTACTAGTGCTTTGTCGGGGGTAGACAAATTTGAAGCAATCAATCTGCCGTAGTAATTTCTTTTTTTGACGGTTCATTTCCCAGCATCCAAGTATAACATTCTATCCGTTGGATGCACACTTACACAGACTTTCTGTCGGCCTTCGATGTTTTTGTGATTCACTATCTTGATAGCCCAGAAGCCATACACTCCAAAAGCTGGTTTGAAGTTGACCAGAGGAGAAGATCCATCAGCTACGTGACCAGCGCATGCCAGTCTTACTATAGCAGCAGTAGTGCGAAATTGTGCTCAGTGTTCCTTTCGTCAGTGTATGCGAAACGAATTAATTCAGAACTCTTAAGAAGTTTGTAATACGAAACTTTCTCACCTTATATGTGCTCAGGATTTAATAAAACTGCGAAATTAAGAATGAATTGAGTTATGTGACCATTTGTTGTCTGTATTCACTGACGTTGTACGTTTAATATCAGAAAAGACGAACAAATGAAGAAGAGTTGACTAACAAATTATAGACGTCGGCGTAGTGAGCAGGATAACTAATTCAAACTTATAACCCACTGCTCTGTGACGAACTCTACAGAAAGTAGCTCATGCATTTAAAAGCTTCATCTAAAAGATCAGCAAACGCAACGAGAAGGCGCCGCCGAGAAGGAGCATAACCGTAAGCAGATTTGGAAGGATTCAAAAGACCACACCACGAATTGCTGTCTCAGGTAGCTGCAAAAAAGTTGAATAGCGATGTAAGTTACTGTGGGACACCCTGATATAAGTAGAAGATCCGTGTAGTTTTTAGTGTTCGGTCAGGGGGAAGGATTCATCCTTGCACTTTGGGAACTCGTCTTTACATTTATAGAGGAGGACCAGCACACTAGCTGTTTATTAATATCTTGAGGTGTATTATTTTCTTCGCCATCCCCATTAGTTTGGTTTTCACATAAGGCCACCGTCATACTTAAAAGGAGGAGCTTTCCTTAACACAGGCACATTTTAAATGTAAACATCGGATAACTATGCAGACAGCATTGCGCTGTAAAGCTCACCATGACATTAGGAATTAAGTGACTGTAGACGTTTGATCCAGTCTTTGCCGAATTCTGTGTCGGTTATTTAATGATCTTAAGGACGAAAAAGATCATAAAAAATAGTTGCGCCGCGACTGTCTTATACACTACGGAACTCTCGAACACAACAACAGACAGCTCGCTAGTTTTCATTTAAAGAACGAAAAGTAGACTGAATTAGCGAAGTTGGCTTGTTTTTGGCAAACAGATTTGCTTAAAGAGCAGAATGTGACTCACCCTTAGTTGTAGTTTGCGATTTCCTCTTGAAAACGTCGCAGTTTCTCACACTTTCCAAGGGCCAGATTAGCAGGCAACATTCCTGTTTTCCCTTCATAGATACAGATGAGGTGCAAACACTTCGTTACCCATCTAGCTCGGAATTTACGGGGCCCATGATTAACTGGACAGATGGGATAGCACACCGGTATTTGACGAAACCATAAACTACACAATCGGGCATCACCACGTAATTACACCTCAAAGCCATCGCCATGGAATCATGAGGGTTGATCGCTCCATTGATGTGAACATTGCTTGGGGGAACCATTGCGCTTACCGTATTGTCTCGATGTTACATTGTTTGTACTACGATTAGATATCAGAATAGGAATGGCTTGTGGGTACTGAATTACTAGTCTACCACGTTAACTACAAATACCACGTTTTCACCACTGTACGTCTGTTCCACCGTGATGTTATCTAATGTTCGTTGAATAGCAAATTTCCACCTTGTAAGTGCTGTTAAACTGCACCAAAAGGGGAAGAACACCGGGAGCAAGATGCTAACCTATTTAACCACAGATTACCTCTTTGACAATGCACACACTTTACCGTTCCTAATCTCTGCACTCCACTTTTTTCTCATGCGGTTCTCCACCTTAATGTCCACAGTACCTGATCTCGAACCATAGGAGCAAGCATCTAACGCCCTACCTCGTTCATTGTCATACTTCAAAATGTTATTCTCACATATTTACTGTAAGGTAAATGCCTCCACTTTTTATATGTTTTCAAAGTACTTGTTTGAGTGGAAATTAACCGAAAAACGATTCATCTCAAAATCTTTAACAGTGATTGGGCAGAAATATGGAGCAGTAGAACTGAGTCGTGATAATTTTGAAATTTATCGTGCATTTTATAGAAGCATTACAAGTTATGCATGTCTCTAATACATTCCATTATATCTTTATTCATATTTCTAATTTATGATAAACTTACAAGTATGAATATTAGCAGCTCCTCAATGCACTAAGTGGCTACTGTAAAATTGAACAGTATATCATTAATAAGTAATGCGGCAGATTTATGAATTTAGATGAGACCCAAGTTGGAAAAGTTAGGGCCTCGACTGGATTCGAACCAGCGACAGAAACACCATGCCTCAACGCGGCAAGCGATCTGCTAGCTGAGCTACGAGGCCACGCCAGAAGTTTCGAAATTTCACATATGGAATCGATCACTCACCTGTCCCACTGTCTCATATGGAATCCACCAAATGATCCAGGGGATCGGCTGCCCCAGCAGGATTTCTCAACCAGTTCACGCTGGAATCCACCAACGCCACTGTTGGGCATAGAATTCTATGCTCAGCTGGTAGAGCCCTTGCCGCGTTGAGGCATGGTGTGTCTGTCGCTGGTTCGAATCCAGCCGAAGCCCTGACTTTTCACAGTTGGGTCTCATCTAAATTTATAAATCTGCCACATTACTTATTAGTAATACAAATTCTATGCTCAACAGTGGCGTTGGTGGATTCCAGCGTGAACTGTTTGAGAAATCCTGCCGGGGCAGCCGATCCCCTGGATTATTTGGTGGATTCCATATGAGACAGTGGGACGGGTGGGTAACCGAGTCCAAATGTGAAATTTCCGAGCTCCTGGCGTGACTTCGTAGCCCGGTTGGTAGAGCCCTTGCCGCGGTGAGGCATGGTGTGTCTGTCGCTGGTTCGAATCCAGCCGAAGCCCTGACTTTTCACAGTTGGTTATATCACTAAGTCAACTTAGCTGTATCCAACTTAGTAAGTTCGAATGACTGCAAAATCTTCACTGAAATATACCAATTCAGTTTTTCCTTGGGGTGGACTTTAAGTTCAGTTAGGTGGCCGGAAATAGACAGGCTGTGACGCCACTATAATTTGCAGCGGTACAATCACAGTCAATAGCGTAAACAGCGTTAGTACAACGTTTGAGCCACGAGTGTCAAGGATGCATTGGAACAACACACTAGCAGCCGCATGGCAGAGGGTCAAAAGCCAAGCTTTGAGGTCCCCATGCTATCCAAGCTAAGCACATGAACCGTCAAGGAATTTCGTCGTTCACGTTAGGACATAGCCTTCGAAGTTCAGCTAGGGTCTGACAAGATAGAATGAAAAACGATCGTTTCAATGCAATTTAACCCAATACAATAAACTGGCTAGAGGGTATGAGACGGGTTACCAATAACTCGTCACCTACGAGTACACCATTTCCTCTCAGATCAACTTTCATACAAGCTCACTTGAAAAAGAAGGCCTTACTAGACAGCGCCCTTAGTATTTATGACAACACTGTAGTCTGAACTCCAGACCATGTTCTCATAAAAAAGCTATGCTGACCACTGTGCCACTGTTCTCAAACTTTGTGAGAACATTGGGCATGAAAGTAAAAGTGCGATAGTAACGATCATGGAGGAAATCGGAACCTCCGGTAAATTTGCAAGTCCAAAATTCAACAGCTGACACTGTATTCGGTCGTGTTGGAATTTTGCATACTGTTTGTCAGTAAATCATCCGTTACAGTAACTACTTGGTTATAACGGTACTTGTTTCTGAGGCGTCGTATTAGGTTCTAGTGTTGGATTCAATCCGGTAGCCATATATGTATATACATTTATACATACAGACATATACATATAGACTATTTACTCGTGGACAGAGCAGGTTAAAGGATAGGACAAATATTTTGAGATGATCAACTTTTCTAATAAGAGGCGATTTATTGCGAATGGCTTGGAAAATTGCGCAGTGTTAGCCAGTTAAATTATGATCAGGAGAATGTACATCGATTGATAAGCCCTCAATCACAACATGAGTCCCTGAAGTGTATAAAAGCACGTTTGTAACAAAAACCGCCGGTAGGGGCTAGAATGTGAACTGATAAGTTCTGCATGATGTCACGTAATGCTTAGAAGTAATTGGTCTGAACCTGAATAATTATCTTCGGTCTTAATGTACACTAAAATACTGGGTGTTGCTGAGGGTCAAACAAGCACTTCACCAGTATATGCCTCCGAGAAAACAATCTATACAACCAGAAGAAAGGAATCTCTCGGAAAGTTTGGGTTGCTGCAAAATATTCGACAATAATCAAACAGGAATGTTTGGGATTTTGTGGTACAGTTCAAATAGGAACACGTTTTTTACTGACAGTCTGTCAAAGCTTAATGGGCTAGCACAGAACAGTCCAGCAAAGTCAGATAGAGACCGGTACTCGGGTTCTTTAGGAACAGGTAGTGTAAACGACCTTTTAAATTAGGGATATTATCTCAACAGACAGCTGACATATTGAAATGCTTACAAAGTAGGCATTATACAAACCAAAAATGACTTCGATTTTGCGCATGCCTATATAGTAAATTTTCAACTTTACTACCGTTTATTGAAAGACAACCAATAATTGTACTAAAATCGTTTTTTTTTGCAACTTGAGAACTGTCATTCATCTCCACTTTACCCGCTAGCGTTCACAAGGCGTACAATACATAAAACACCTAAATCCAAATAAACCCAGATTCTTTCCATTCCAAGTGCCGTAATTAGCTTTCTTTCAGAAAACGAAATTCCATTCAAATGCAATCAGAATTGTGTTCAGTTATGCAGACGATAATTTAAACTCCACAACTGATCCGAATTCCATCTGTCGTCTCAGCACCTGGTTGTTTGGTGTCAGACTGCATTGACGGAGAATGAAGTTTGTTTTATTTAAAACCTAGTATAATGTGATGGAATTTGTTTTGATGACTGGTGAATAAATCATTAAAAGTTTTTCTGCTGCACCACTTGTTTTCTGGTTTCTGACTTCCAATGTGTTTTAGTGAGACGCTAGAAAACTCGATGCGAGCTGATCAGACAGCTGACCTTTTGCATGAAATATTCGTATTTAATATATTTGCTACTGGTTTCCTTACCTTCATTCATCAACATATGTTGTTATCACGCTGGTTTGGTTTTCGTCTACTTATATCAATGAAAATTCCGTCCTCAAAAAGTAACACATCAAGGTAAATGCGACGGCAAAGATCGGTACTATGCAAATTATTGTCAGGCACAGCATGAGCTGAAAATTTAGAAGTCTACTGGAACTAACCAAAAGGTTAAATTTACATCCAAGACCACCGTAATGACGATATCGTTGCAGTCTTACAGTGGGAAATTTCAGGCATAGGCCGTCGGGCTCTACTTCTGACTCTATGGTCAAGAAAGTTTTCTCAAATGACAAGAAACCGAAGCAGGTCTTGTGTGATATTCTGATTAAAAATCTGACCTATCTTCAGTTGTTTCGACGGTTAAGTCAGGTCGAAGGGTACTACGCAATTGTTGATAGGCTGACGCTACACATGTAACTGCAGCGATTGCTTACATGTACTCAACTGATTAACTCGCCGTTATTGTTGATGAATACTCTGAATAAGACAGCATTTTCTATCACCTCGACGGTAATGCACCCTTCCCACAGGAAGTATTGACCTAAAAATAACAAACGAATAAAATTTCCTTCTGGTTTTTGGCTCTGAACCCGCAGGGATTAACCCCCAACCTCCGATTCTCGGCCGCTTGCAAAGAGCGGTTATTGCTGAAATCATCACCCAATTGGTCTCAGAATGCAAAAGCACACTAAACAGCGTAATCTTACAACCAACAACACGTTTCTATCCCGCGTTACTCATGTTATACATCATACAGATCCATCAATTTGATAAAAATTCTCACACATATCACATCAGTGTTATATGGTGTAGACCCAAACCATCGGAACAGACAATAACGTATGGCATAAGTAGATGACTCAATACGAAGGTTTAGATAATCGTAGTGAATGACAAAAAGGCGGCTCGATTTTAATTTAAGTCGAACTCCGCAGTTAATGCAACGGTTATCTATCGGGGCGCTGCAGTACTCAATAAGAAGGTGTTTACGATTGTTGGACGCTTTCTAACTGTGTTCAAGTGACTCCAAAATGGTAGAGCTGTTTAAACTAAAAAGTGAATCCAGCATCAACCAGGTTATGTTGTCGTCGATAAGGACGTCCAACTTGTTCTAATCATGGGTCCAAATCATTCGTCCGACAGGATAAGTCTAACATCACGTATATTTGTTTACAACTTTTGCATTAAAGCAGACCCTTATCGTTAAATCCTTTTGAAAAGTAGATTTGCAGCCGTTTTACACTAACTAGAGATTGTCAGTAACACGTGAAGTAGTCATAGCAAAACTGTGAACATCGGACACTTTCTTGGGGCAACAGTGTTAACCACTGCAAGATGGCCATTTTAAAGTAACGAGATATAAAGTATGACTACTTTGGAAAGGGTGAGTAACCTAAGCACTACACACAAATTAACATGAGTGAGCGCTCAAAGGAGGTAACTTGACGGTAAAAATGATACATGGATCAGCGGGGTTGCTTTACGAGATCGTGGCCAGGGTTCAAACGCCAGTAGTGACGAGGATCTTCACGAGTTCCGGTAAAACACAGACTCGTTTGTAGCACATTTTTATAGAGTGGAATATCTGGAGCATCCAACTGAGTGCAAACGTTGCGATTAATTATGGACAGTTTCCGTCCCATATCCACTGACATGTTGATCCCCTTGTCAAAAGCGATGTCTTTGGAACTGGTGATCTTGTTAATAAAAGCTTCAGATGGCATCTGAGGGGTTTTCGGTTTGTGTCTCGATTTTCACCATCTCTATGTGTTGTGGGTAAACGAGAACGAAACCGGTCGTTGGATATAGGTTCTCGAGTCAGAATGACGAAGTATTTCAAATGCCTTCTTGGGCCCTAGCGACTGTAACCATTGCAAATTGTTGACTTGAAGTTGATTATGTTTATCCGTACTAGCGCCTTGTAATATAATCTATAACCCAGTCACATAATTTGTTTGTAATTTTCCTTTTAACCATAATTGTCTTATTCAGTTAGGTCAAACGATCGTTAATATCACCTACAGATGTCTCCAAACCCTTGCTAAAGTTTTGATGAGATCCGGTGATGCTGTTCATCTACTGTTGGATTCGCGAACAACCCTGATGTTTTTATTAGCCAAGAGAATAACAGTTACATTGCAGGGCAAATTGTAACAGAATTAACTAATTTGCCGGACTCATGGTTCATAGTGAAGATCAAGTAACTGATAGGTTGTTGGGCCAGACCATGGTTGGGTAATTTACTCGAACCCACTGATCCCAAAAAACCAAACCATGTACTTTTTAAGCAGAACTTCATGGCTTCAATCTCAAGTTGAGAAGAAATTACAGAGTTCACAAACGTAGATCTCCACCTAGTATTTTCTTTTCTGCTGTTAGGCAAACCCTTTAGCTGATTGGTTACATTATCAGCTGTGAACAACTGATTCAGTTGGCCTATTCAAATTTGTTTCTATTAGATTTAAAAGGCCACCAGGACAACTATTTACACACTCTTATGCACGCTAATCTCGACGCAATCCTCCCTAAATTTTGAAATGAAAATAACCGACTTATGAAGAGTAATTTAAGCTAGCTATCATCACGGACAACAACAGAATATGTACTGATGATTACATGTAGCAACGTTCAGCCGGTAAAAGCAGAAGTTGTATAATATCACCACCAGACAATATGAAAGCATTTGGACGACTAAAAATGATGATCCGTTGTTTAGGCTGTTTATGAATTGTACCATTTTACCTCATGCAGATCTTTTGAAAATCTGTCCAGGAAGATACAGGATAGTATTTGGGAGGAGAACATGGGTAGTTATCTGAACATAAACACTAACACATCCTTATCCAAAATATTCCTTATAAAGTCTACAAAGTCCTCATATTAAGAGTGAAAATCTAGGTTTCCTTTGCGGGACTGTTACCTTGGAAGATTGACGGTGTGATTAACCCAAAGAGATAGAGCCTGAAATTGCCTGTGCTTTGAGACAGTTGAGTGGATACACTCACCTAAAACATACTATCGTGTCCACAGATAACAAGTGGAATGAATCCAGCATGAACAATACAGTAGTCCATAGCATCTACAACGCAAAGTTATCCGTGTATGGTCGCACAACCCTGGAGTCGCATGCCAAACGAGGACAAAACTGTCTATCACTAACCCCTTTTTCCACAAGTGGACGCGGGCCACAAGAAAACAGCTTGTAATTTTGTTGAAGTATTCGGCTGCAACTGGCGAATGCCATAACAGCATGCGGACAAAGATGATACCCGTACCTCACTGATGGGAGTGATCCCAAATAGACGATCCATGTAGATGCATCAGGTACTGCTGAGGCTAACATCATATTTCAAAGTTACGGTGAGCCGACTATCCATAAGTGGTCGCTACTTGGAGGGAGTCAAATCTCAGTTTTATAGTCGCCTCGTTCAGACATTGTGGAATGTACTCAACGGGCTCTCCTCAGCTTGAATGAATGCGTTAGGAGAGAACGTGAACGGATGTTTCAGCCACATGCCAGTGTTTGGCGTGTACATTTCAGCAGACTTGCTCGTCCAATGACTGTTATCAGTGTTAAATCTCCAAACAGCCTTGGAGAGGATAGTGAGTGTTCCACTGGTTGAAAGCGTAAAAAAATGCCGCACAACAGTGAACCAATTCAGTGATTCTCTAGAAGTTGAGGGTCTGGTAATTACCACTGCTCAGCATATAATGGATTATACTATATGTCAGTTCGCTCGTGTAGTTACACCAAAGGATTAATTTCAGACAACGGGTCACAATAAACAAACAAGTTTAACCGTTCACAATGAAATTGGGTTACGATTTGTCAACATTTATATCAATTCATCTGAAAGAAAATTTGAACCTTAGGTGAAAAAGTTAGTTTTTCTAAAAAATCTGGACTAAACTAAAAGATTCTCATTTATTTCTGTTGAAGAAGTCCAACTGACCTTCATGAGATATCGACCGAATTCCACTAAAAGTTTATTTAACAGAGAGCTGCAGCGATTCTATTACGTCCAAAAGTATAAATAATGGAATCTCTTCTGGGAAGTCTGACAAAGAGATGATAGCAAATCCAAACTTCACCAGAGTTGGCACAAGAAAGTTTAGATTCCATCCATTCTACAGGCTTCAAAACCCTAAAACCAGAATATCACATGAAAAACATAACAGAAGTAACTCCGGACACTTAAATTAACTTTTGAGGGAAGGGCTGATACGGAAAGCAAAGTGAGCATTTAATATTTTAATGAAATCTCATGTAAAATACGGCCGAACAGTCCAAGTACGCCGACCACATGTAGAAACACGGGCAAATGATACCGTTATGGGGAGTTTGTTTCATGTCTGTTGAACCAACCGATCCGAAGTACTTGGCCAGAAAAGTTACAAGATGTATCACTGCAAATCCGTTGATCGATTGTCGCAAGTGAAGTCTACTGAAGAAAGTTCCGGCAAATAAGACAGATTCTGGTCTAAGTGGCAGGCAGACCCAGTTGTGATTATCAAAGTGTAGAAGTTGCTCAAGCCCATTAGATTTTCTTATCTTCATGTTGATCACAATGATCACGAAATTTCTGTTAACTCACGTTTTACCTGTCTTCTGTTTTCTGTTTTCTTTGCTTCTTGACACTCTCATGATTTGATAGCCTGTCCTTTGCCATTCAAATATCCGGCACACCGCTTCGCTGTCGTGTTCGCAACTGGTGAACTATTGATACCAACTAACACTAGTTGAGACCATCTGTAGGCGAATTAGTCAGGCACTGTGGAAAACTGTGCAAAGTTTAGTTGTTAACAAGCACTGTTAACACATCCACGATGGAAACACGTAAACAGGTAGAAATTAGTCGTGAAGATAAGCCCAAACATTGACGACAAACTTGACCCGATTTAGAAACTAACGGTTTTGCCTTTTATGTGATAAACATCAGTTCCGAACCGCGCTCATGACCGCACTCGTGACCCTGGGTTACTTGGGCTCTCACTTGAGGAATTGATTTCCAAGTTCCCCGCGAAGGGTTTTCTTTAATCGCGATGGGGCCTGAGTGGGTAGCACAAAGAAGCATACTTCCGTAGAAACAGTAATATGTTCAAAATGGTTACCTTCAAGGTCAGGATCAGCTACCTATAACTTTCGAACGAGACGACTTGCAACCAACAGTGTGCGTTTTGTTTGCGCAATGTCTCGGCTGTGCGTGTTTGCAACTTCAATACTTCTAACCCTTCTCGCACACTTCTTTCGCGCCGTTACAATGTTTACGTTTACAGTGAGGAATTTGTTTTGGATTCTACGCTTCATCCTTGATTTCGTTCATGGTTCCTTATTCTTGCTCGTTAATTCGTGTTCTGATGTATGTATATCAAGACCTATTGTAGATGTTGACTTCCTGCGCAACAGGCGCTAGCGGTGTTCGTTCATAAATTAACAGGCTTGGTGGACACATCTATTGTGTTACAGTGTGCAGTTGCTGTCCTCGGTCAGACTATCTAACTAATGTAACCATTCAGTGCGTAAAAATTTTGCAGAAATGTAATCGAAAATATTGATCGGCTTCCTCAGAATAAGGCGAAAACAGTAAAAACACGAGGAAATGCAAAGGAATTATAATTGCACTGTCACGCCCCTTAAAGTCCAATAGCATAGCTGCACACGTTCGTACGCACTAAAGACCGGACATATGCAACACATACGGGCACAAATACCATCTCTAGTGAGAGTAAGAAATGAGCTAGAACAGCTGTTTTATGTCACGACTTTTACGACAGCCTGAAAATGAGAGAGGGCTCGCCGCCTTTTTTACAGCACAACAAATAAGGTCCTTGCATAGGCAATGTAGGGCCCACATGTGCTATTCCGAATCCAAATTCTCATTGCTGATAGTTAGTATCTGTTTTACATGGTGCGGACTTTAGACTGTGAATTAAGACGTATTGGAAATGGAATTTGTGCGACGCAAGTGGTGTATCCAGTTCAGTTGGGGGTGACGTTGTGTCTGTGCAAGTTATCCGGATTGGTTGTTACAATAATGCTGCTTCATTTTCTAATTAGCCAAAGGAAGCAGTCAAAATAACGTTGCACATTTATATCTTAGTTACTGAGCCGTTCTCGATCACCGAACCAAGAGAACATGTAACACATAAACGGTGATTAATTCGTCTTTTGACCCTTCTAACCACGTAAACGGTTCAGCCATATTGTCCTTAAAAACCCTCGGTAGTTATATTTTGCTTTCTGTGGCACTCGGAAAACTGTAGTTGAGTGTTCTATTGCTTACAACAAACAACTGATGTGTAAAGGAATTATCCGCTAATCAGCGAAGGAGGATGTCAAAAAACAGCCGAAATAATTTTTCCCGTAAACAATGAGAAATATTTGACGATACGACATTAATAACTGTTTCCAATGTCCCAAGATTCATGCGGCAAGGTAGACGCTCCGAAAGATTTACCACTGATGTGTAAATTGGGCTCTCCTCCGTAGCTTTGGTCGACACGTTTCAAATCAAACTGCCCGTCTGCAATGGTTACCATTACAAGAACACAGTGATGGCGAGTGATGATGAGTGTTGGTTTCAATATCCAAGCGAAGTTATGTTCGCCCACATTGACAGAGTATGAACAGATCACACATTTATTAAGCTAGTCGTTCCGTCATGTGATGCTCAAACCGCTCTCGATCGAGCAGATAATTAGCTTTGGTTCGTAAGGCGGAGATTATCCAGTTCGAATCCTCTTCGAATTTACGAATCCAAACAAGAGTAAAACGGCCGTGGAGGGTTGATTTGTAACTGAGCGTTACTGCTCAATAAAACAAACAAATATTACATATTCCAAATGAACCTTACAACACTGTCAGTCACCATCTTTTTTTACGCTTAGTTTGTAATTCCCAAATTTCGCTAACTGTCAGTAGTAAAGTGTGAAGGGCTTGAAGAATCTCACCCGAAATTGACAGATTGCTGCTCGCTCAACCGAATCATCATGGTAAACCTATCACCAACGTTCCGATTCACTTATCCGTACATGTTCGTTAATTAACTTGTTGGACCTATCATGTACACATTCAGGTCAACTACCTATTCAGCATACTGTAACCCATATATAACCTGTCTCGACCTACGTTTCAAACGCTAGTGTGAACCATAAAAGCAGTTACGTCTATTAAATCAAGGCCAAACACGGTTTCTGGTTGTCAAAGCTCAATATGGTTGGTAGTTCCAACTTTGTTAGCAATGTTAATGTCGCTGCCATCATTGCACTACCCAGTTTATTGTTTGGCATGTCTCATAGCCATGAACACTGCCACAACATCTACACACGTCTGCGCTACGCATCAAGAGAAGTGACTGTCCACTGGTGTCACACGAGCTAAACAATGCAGCTTTCTGCGCCGAGCATTTTCGGCCCAAAACTTGTACAGACTCATCCAGCAGATGAATTACAAGTCAAGGACTACTTTCATATCAGTTCATCCGCTTGTCATATCTTACAACCTCCCACTGTCTCACCTGATGATTCACAGCAGTCAAAATCACTTCCAATGCGCTTTCGGGATTTTGACAAGTTTCCGTTTTTTGTCGCCTAGTTCTGATATTCACACACATTCGGCATACTGTTAATTATATAACATTTGTTATTTTACTGACGTTATTCTTCTGCCGATCAAATAACATTCGCACCAATACAAGCTACTCAGGCATTATTTTTTCAATTCGTCTCTCACTATTAGTCGCGTTCTCATCTCCTCCACTTAATGCGTTCTCATACAAAGTAAAAGTCACCTAATCAAGCTTGTTTGGCACGCCGAGACGGCTCAGGTACACAGCTGCAAACTCATTATAGCACGTTGGCATTAAAACGATGCCGACAACAGAATACGGACGAAATGTTCCGATATAATGTTAGACTCCGGGTTTAACGAATCGTGCGTATGTTCTACTCGATAGTTCTGTTAGAGTGACCCAAAATAAAATTGTATGTTGAACGTTTTGATTCGTCGTCGACATTAAAAATCATTCGTTGTCTTATTTGTTGGCTTCTGTTGAGCATGCGGGTCAGCATTTAAGTTCAAGTGCTTCTAACCGCTTACCTATACAATCATAGAAAACGGAGTCTTGTAATTATACATGGAGTCAAATAAAACGATCCTGGCAACCCCTCTTACTGAATCTAAATAACTCACCTGTTATCTTAAGTCGTTCTTTTTTGTCACCAATAATCATACAAAGTAAGTTGGACTTGAGAATCTTTTCTTATTGTCTTTAGTGGTGGCTGCCCAAAAACTTTGAAAGTAATCTTATGGCACATTACCATCCGCACCCAGTAGACCACACAGTGTCCTCTCATACAAGTCTACGATCGGATCGACTAAATTTTCTCAGATTAGCGTGTTAATTTTTTTAAATATTTAATAAAGAGCATGAAATGCATCACTTGTAACGTGTAATAGTTTAAAAATACGGAAAACCCTAGAAGGCTTTGTCATTTAAAATAGTTGTTTTCGGTGAAAGTGCTCACAGCTAACTATTACTTTTGCTGCCGTCTTTCGGTGTACTATGAGTTTCATCTAGATAATCTCGACCACGGAAACGAAAGAACTAAACAGCCCAGGCCCAGGTGCAATCGTGGATGTAAGCAGTTTCAAAACTGATCCTTCCATGCTCAGGTTCGACAGTGCAAATCCTCTGAGTTTTTCCTAACTCGCTATTGGCGAACACTTACGACTGTTGGAGAAAGATTCCACATCGGCGAAACTGATCAATGTTGATGCACTGACAATTATTCGCACAGGACTGTCGTCTAACAAGTTGGCTTGAAAGTTGCATATCAGATTACGTCCACAGGGTGAGTTCAGAGGCTTGAATTAAAAAAATTTCTTAGTTTTCCGTTCGTAATCTTTTGGGTGACTAGGCCCAAATTCGAAGTTTCTAATCTTCCGCTGTGACTTTATGGCTCAGCTGGTACAGTATTTGCCGCATTGATGTATGTTGTTTCTGTCACTGGTTCGATTCCAGCCGAAGTCCGGATTTTTCGTAATTGGGTTTCGTTTGAATTATCAATTTTGCAAAACTGCTTATCGGTATCGCAATTAACCTGTTAGTATTATTGTAACCGCACTTAAATATACCATGAAAGTCAATATTACGAGAAGAATTCATAAAGATATTTAGATTAGTCAAAAAATTACTCCTTTTTAAACATAAACTCGTCGAAAGTATGGATGGCTTACTTTACTATAATTAACAGCTGGTACTCCCTCGTAGACTTCAATGATGGTCGCTTGGTTTCTTTTCAAGTTATGTTAGATAACTTTTGTAATAAAGATGGGTATAACAATAACATATTTACGATCTCTCTTTGGCATTACAAATGTAATCCTGGTCTTCTGATGCATAAAATGTAGGCTTTGGCAAGCATGGGCATACAAGTACATTTTCGATAGGTATTACAAGTAGCTGAGGAAGTCTTCAAAAGAAGACTTGATTATTATTCGAAGGTTGTATGTTTTGCTTTTGTTCTGGCGTTAACCTACAGAGGTTGATCACGGTTCTATCAACATGCATCAAAGCATTTAGCATAAGCGTTGAATATCTAAGTGAGGAAAATCTACATAACACGTGTACTTAGTCTAGCTACGTAAATCTTTGTTTCAACCTAACCTGTGTGTCTTGCTTTCATTGTGTCTCCAGCCTTGTTGATCGAGTTGGTATGTGTATACTCACAAAAACTAGGTCACTCGTAACTGATCACCCGTATCTGGTCACTCGTAACAGTAATTATGATTGAGCTGACAGTGTTGAACTAGCACGGCAGTAGCAGTTGACAGATCGTGTTTCATTTTCCAACTACAGCGGACACCGTTTGATGCCACAAGGCTATGATTGACTGAACTGCAAGTCGCCAAACTGACTGTTAGCTCAGTGCTTAAATCTGATCGGCTAATAAGAACTCAAGCTAAATCTACCATAAGTGACTGAAATTCAGATCGGTGTTTCACACAGTGTAACACTGAAAGCCTAGCTCAGAGTTCATATTGTGATGGATTATCAGACCGGAGGTGCGAGTATTATTACACTTGCAGGAGTATCTCGGTACTACAATAGAATAACGTCAAAGCCTACTGTGGATGGATTGCGGACAACATGAAAGACTGGATGAGCCATCGCTCAACGAGCTTGGACCAACAGACCAGAAATGGCTGGCCGTAAACCCCCAACAGAAGGCTCCGATCACATACATAAACCGGGCAAAAGTGCACGAGACGTGTGAGCGGAAACCGGGGATGTTGTGGATCGGAATTCTGTTTCATAAACGCGAGTGCGCACATACCATGGTAACAGTCGAGTTGGACAATAAAGATTGTGCTTTATCGGACGCCTTTTCGCTGTAATCGTACAACGTAGCAGAAGCGTTGTTTGTCGAATATTTTGTATGACTGACTGAGATTGCTAAGCCTTATACCACTACGCTTATGAACCTGAAACATCAACGGAATGTTTTTTTGATAAGTCTCACGCATCGTCTGTATTTGAAAATGAACTTTTAATCTAGCTGTCGGGGTGGTGTATATCTACTTGACTTCAGAAACTGATAACTTTTGTTGGTGTTGGTGCGTTCTCTAAGCAAACATTCTATCGCCATTCTAAGTTGTATCTTCAGTGTTTATTCCTCCGTTGGTCCGACCTCATTGAGCGATGGCTGGTCCGGTCGCTCGGGTTGTCCGCGCTCTATCTACTGTGGGCTTGGATCATATTTTACGACCGTGTCCAGATATTCCTCCGAGTATTGGGATAATCGCGTCCCCGATCTGGTCATCCATCCCATTTTGCCTGCCGTCTCTCGTCCGTTGGTCCGATCCAGTACAGCAATGACTCATCCTGTCGCCCGTGTTGTCCGCCGTCTGCTCGCCTTGGGCTTTTGAAGATACCCTCTCACCGCGTTAAGGTATTCCGCCGAGAGTTGGAATACTCGCACCTCCGGTTTGATAGTCCACCACATGGCGACATTCGTCAGCTTAAACGTGACCCTTAAATATCATCTGATGGAGCAACCGAAGTCAAATATTCACAAAGTCAGCTAGACTTCTGCACTCCAGCCATGGCTAATGGCACAAAAACGCGCAAACATGAGAATGTTGTCGGTTCGTCTACAGCCACCTGCGGTCCCATCCGTTTAAATGAGCAAGTCTTTAGGAGTTACTAGGGACAACACTGAATACCATGTGGCTCCAAAGATACGAAGCTGTTAAACAACCTAACATAATTATCAAGAAGCTCAGAAATCGAACTCCAGTCTGAATTGGCAACTGCTACACAGGGAAGAGTTGTCTGGATGCCAGTGAAAGTCAGCGGACACTGTGGAGCAGCTTTGTACAATATAGACGCAGGTGTTTACGACTGGTACCGGTGCACTTACTAACTCAGACGCCCAGTACCTAATAAGTAAGTTCACTGTGAAGTAACCGAATAGCCAAATCTGCAGTTCCTACTGGATAACTACAATCTACCGCAACCTTGAATGCAACCAACAACACCACCGCGGAAATATCCGCAACGGAATCTACGGTTTCTACAAAACAAAACATTACCGAACTAGATTAGCCCATCGGATTCTCATCTAATTCAACTTCAGATTGTGACCGTGTTGTCGATCTGTCCCAAGGATGAGGCAATTCGGTAGTAAAGACTCACCGAGGACTGGCGTTTCCGACCAATCAGCGCCTACCAAAATATTCTTACGTTCAGGATGCACATAAATTAGTCCACTTGGGTGCAATAATTACTCGCGTGTGTGGTGGTCTAGTTAGAATCTTGTCGTAGGTCTGCTTTCAGTTACTCGATCATTTTTATTGGTCTGAAATTCATTTTTTTTCATTGCACTGATGTGTGCCTGATGGCACATATACTTAAAAGACCGGTTGGTATACAGATGTGAGACGAAGGGTAACGAAAATGTGGCATACTCGAACCGCACGTTTCTGATAAATATAACAAATTTTCTGAAGAAACATTTTGATTCGTGGCCTCAGTTTCATTGCGCAAATTGTCTGGTAGGTATATATGAATTAAGTAAGTGCACAATAACAATTAACCACCCACTCACACATGAATACGGGCGTGTCACACAATAAAAGAACATTAGTAATACTGTTGTACAACGTGCAGCTATGTCTGTGAGTGGCATAATGCGAACTTCCGGGAACTAAAGAACATGTCTGAACGCCAGGAAGACGAAAAACGAGCAGTATCTATTGGAACCTTGTATAAGCATTATGTGGGACGTCTCATGAAGAAGATTGATGATACGCTGCAGCCCAGTGGGTGAAAATACAGGTTAGCCACTCAAATGAGTGCACGTGTGCATTGTTCTATGTTTTTCACACAATTTGTAAGGGATTCTTTACAGAAGAAACCCCCAAAGTCATGCATCTTTTGTGGCCACAACAATACCACGGTAGCATGACAGCTACCAGCAGGATCAACACTAAGTGAGTGCGTTTGGGACTGTATATCACAGTTGGTTCCACAGCACTGAATCCATTAAGTGGTTAAAACATACTGCACACGGGAAACATCCTTAACCTGAATTGCATGATAAAATTTACCTTAGATCCCACATAAAAAGGAACGCTAGGTTTGTTACATCATCTCCCTCTAACGTGTTCTGGTGTGCGAGTCACACAACCTTACAGTTTCGTTCTGACCTATTTGGAAATCCATATAGATTTAATATCACCCACAGTTAATCAGGGCTGTGGCATACATATATACTTTGCAGCCAGTCTCTTTTGAAAAGAAACACTAGGCTCGAGTTCCGGTTTCATTAGAGCACGTCAGTAGTGCATATCCTTGCTTCGGTCGGGACTGGGACTCCAGCCACAATTTCATGAGGCACCCCTGTTGACCAACGTGAAATTAACCAAATCCCTGACCACCCATCAGTAATCCGAGATATCGCCTAGCAGACTTAATGAGATTGGAGATTTCGACCTGTCTCGAAAGTTCTAATCGCGGGGTTACTGATTACAGTTAACAGGACAGTTACTGTTTCTTCCCTCGAGGCGATCGAGTAACCTGATCATTACTTACAAACGAAAGTGATTGAACTTCCACATATCATGATTCGGTTGTGGCTGGCGTTATGTCAGTGGCACAATGCTCAACACGGTTATCTCAAGATAGCTTGGCCGAAGTTCTAGTCCTGGCCCTGGCAAGGATATGCACTACTGATCAGCTCTAATGAAAGCGAGACTCGAGTCTAGTGCTTCTTTTTGAAAGAAGGCTGGCTGTGACGTATATCTGAATGTGACAGCTGTGATCTATTGTGAGCGGTATTCAATCCATACGGAAACCAAAATTCCCTACTAATGTTCCGCATTTGGAAATTGTTTCCACAGTCCAACAGAATTCACAAGAAGTCTATTATGCAAACAGCTGTTTTCAGTAATTCTCATCGGGCTTTTAGAACTGCATTGGGTGGATGCGATTCGCATATGAAAGGTTTGGGCCCCTAAAGTCGTAGATGTGATGTGGATCACAGTAGACTGTGATCCAGTAGACTGTGATGCACCACACGCCTGTGTCCTAATTCTTCATATTTATATCGTGTGTACCCTATGTAATTGTAAAAGCTTGATGAGTATTTGGAAATGTCAAAACTTTCTACAAAAGCAAACATTTCGGTGTTACGCGCAGGTGTTTATGATGAACAATGGTATGTGTGACCGGGTAGTTCATTTTCTAATCCTCCCATAAATTTGTTCGTAGTTGATGTAGTTGTCTGTCACAAAATAGTTGCGCCACAAAGATTTTTTCCGTGTTTCTTGTTTTGATGCTTTATGGTGCTGTATCAGTTACTTCTATTACATTCCTATTGAAGACTTACAACCACAGCATATGTAACAATACTATTTCCTCTCAGTTTGACATGCCGATTGGTTTCCGCTGGTTATATGTCTGTACATGCTTCTAACAATATATGGTTTATCGGCTCCAGCCAATTAGACAAAACACTTTTAGTGGACAGCAGTTTTCGTCACCGTTCCATCAATTTTGTTTCGGAAAAGTTGGCCAGTTGGGCGTTTCCCAATTGATTAGGGAGAGCGAATATACGGTTCATACCTGAAGGGTGTATGCTTATTGTGCTATCTAGCTTAAGCAACTCAACTGTGTCGGCAGTCTTATAGGAGGTTTCAACAAATCAAAGTTGTCCTGGCTCCAAATAATGTCACACATGTGAAATGATGTATTATGGCCATAGAAGAAAATAAACGATACACACGTTTTCTGCTAAATCTTATCATGACGTTGCAGTTATAAAAACTGCAACGTAAAAACTGTTTCTCGTAAGCTTTTAAATGGTTCAAAATCTATAACGCCCTTTAGACTTCTGTACTTTGTGTAAAAGTCAGCTGAACCTCAACCGACTTTGTAAAAATCGATAACCATGCAATTGCCAAGTATTTATTTGATAATTACTATAGATTGAATGAAACTTCCTTTTCCAAACAATGTGAGGTGCTATTATTATCATTATGATTATCATAACAGCCATGAGTCTGACCAAAAGGTACTGTGGCTCGGGCCGCCGTTCACCTCAACAGTGACGTGGAATACCCTAGAAGAAAACGTTACGAAGAAGATTGAAATTTACCAAAAGTATACTCAGCGGAAGAACTAGAAATGGTAAGCGTGCAGGTACACGATTGACTGCGACACAACGCCATCTCGGATAGCGTCTCTAACCAGCGGTTTGAGTGATCACGAAGACCCCATCCAGGCAGGCGACACCTACCCACTTTGCTCAATGGAGCAGTCAAGGTCTTCATATTTTGTGACCACGTTGTTGCTCGACCACCACGCGGTTTTACCCAACTGTTGGTGGCCTCGGCGTACAATGCCCGGTACGGTAAACGATTAGGTGACATACGGAGTACGTGACCCAACCATCGCAAGCTGTGGACCGTGATTAGTTGACCAATTGATCGCGCATCCCGAGCGTTCCGGAATACGCGCCGGCGAACTGCCACATTGCTCATGCGATCAGTCCACTTAGTATGGGCCAATTCGCGGAGACAACGGTGGTCAAACACAGCAGGCCTGTTGATGTCTTCTTCGTGAACAGGCCACGTTTCCGAACCATAAAGCAAAATGGAACGTACACAGGCATTATATACCCCTCCTTTCAGCGGCAACCTGACGTCTTTTCGACGCCACGGATGACGTAGTTTGGCAAAGGCGTTTCGTGCCCTTGCAATCCTCGCTGATATCTCATCAACAATATTACAGGCTGACGAGATAGTGCTACCCAAGTATGTGAAACTGTCTACATTCTCAAGCGGATTACATGTAATGAAGAAAGTAGGAGTTGAAGTGCCCCAGTCTTGAAGCAACACTGCGCTTTGAAGGTGCAAAGCGCATTCCATACAAACCAGCTCGGTCGCTCAACCTGTCCAGCATGGTCTGCATGTTTTCGGCAGAAGGGCTAAGTAAGACAATGTCGTTCGCGTACTCCAGATCGGTCAATCTAGCACCAGGAAGAAGTTCAACACCAAACCCACTGGACTCCTGAAGCGCACCCTCCAGAATGTCGTCCATGACAAAATTGAACAGGAAGGGGGAAATCGGACACCCTTGAAGAGCACTACTGGGAGTGATGAACGCCCGAGGCAGTTCTCCATAAACTCCCACCCTGCTTGCAGAGTGAGCATACAGTGATCTCAGTAGGTTCACGTATTTCTCTGGTACTCCCTTGCGGAGAAGGCAGCTCCACAGAATGTTACGAGCAACTGAATCGAAAGCAGCCTTCAGGTCCAAAAAGATCACGACTGTCAGCTGTCTGTAACAGTGTCGATGTTCCAAGATCCGTCGCAAGGTAAAAATATGATTAACGCACCCATGGCCGGATTGGAATCCTTCCTGTTCTTCGCGTACTTGACTTTCTCTGGGTTTAGTGAGCTGACGTAAAATGAGACCAGTGAGTAACTTGGACGCAATAGACATCAAACTGATACCCCTGTGGTTGTCACAGACTTCGGGACTCCTTTTTGAAAACAGGAGTGACTGTTGATAGGCACCAATCACGTGGTACCTCTTCAGTCTCCCAGATCGTCTGAAGGAGTTTTGTCAGTTCTGATATCAACCTGTCGCCACCATCCTTGGAAAGAGCAGGAGAGAGGAGGTCTGAACCAGGAGCCTTATTACGCTTCAATAACTTAGGCTCCAGGACCACTTCTGCTTCCGACGGAGGACCGTCTGGAATGCAGTAACTGACCAATTAGGTCCAGTTGTCCACATGATATGGTTGAGGCCAGCTGAACTGTTCTTCAAAATGTTCAGCCCACCTATCAAATCGGCGCAACTGACTGGTGATAAGTGAATCATCTTTTTCACATATGGTCCCACTTACACCGACTCGACGACCAGTACAACCACGGATCAGGGGAAAATGCTTTCTGCTATTCCCAGATAATCGGATAGCGATGACCTTGGCAGTAACCAGCTTCCTCTGATAACCGTGTTTTGACGCGTTCAGTGGAACACGATGTAAGCTCAAGAAAACAATATGATCTCTTGATACAACATCTTTAGTGACGACTTTGATACTCTTGAAATAACAGATTCCCTCTGTAATCTGACTGAAGACACCAACGCTTCTGCTGAAGAAGTTGATGAGAACTCGAAGAAAGCGCATCTGAAATGTACATTTAAAGTAAGGCAATTGTAATGATACTGTATTTAAGACCACTTTTGCGAGTAATTTTCAGAAAGTTTGGCCGATTGGTAATGCTAACGGTATGTTGATGACATATCAATGATCAACGAGTTATCCATCAGCATAAAGAACCTTGTATCGAGAAGTTTCTAAGAAAACGCCTTCATGTATCTGCTATCCAGAATTTGAACAGTTTGTTATAATTGAGGTCGAAAGTCGACAAGCAAAGAGTTCCCGTAAGAATTCTTCTGATTTGGTTATGATCAAGCTAGTATCCGATTACGAATTACAGCCGAAATAACCTTGAGAAGTATGACCGATTGTTATGTGAATAAACACTTAAACATAAGTTGATCGAGCTACGGAAAATTAACTCCAGTTTCTTCTATATTAATTTTGTGTAACTCACACTTTTGTCTAGCACAATGAAGATAAACCGGTCTAGAATACAGCACGGAAAGCAGTTGGAGAAATCCCTACACATTGATGGATAACCAAGTCGCAGGTACGAATATTCCAGCACCCGATAGAATACCTCAACGCGGTGGGAATCTTTTTTCAAAAGCCCATTGTGATCAGATGGTGGCTAACATGGATGACAGGACGAGTCATCGTTCAACGAAATCGGACCAACGGAGAAAGAACAGCAGGCGCGGACCATATACAAACTATGTAGAAGTGTACATCACGTGTGGGTGGAAACCGGCGGTGTATTGTGGACCAGAATTCCGGTTCATAAACGTGGGTTTGCGCGTAGTGTAGAAACAAGCGAGTTGGACAATAAAGATCGTGCTTTCTTGAAGGACCTTTTGCTATACTACCAATGGTTACCCGAATTTGAAAATGTCAGAGAAACCTCAAAAGCCAGTCACTGAATTTTTGTTCGTGCGTCTGAACTTGTGACCTCAAATTTCATCTAGGTGAATCAACAATACTGGGAAAACCGTACAATTCAAGTTTGTTAAAAAAAAACAGTTGAACAAGTTAACGCCAGCAAGTTATCATGTTTTAATCTGGTTTGGGGTTAATTTGCCTGATCGTGGACAACCGTTCAAAATAGGCATATCCCGTTTACAAACAGCCCTGATTAAACAGTATTTATCCGTGAGCTTAAACAAATCAAGGTTAACATTGATAGCATTATACTTCAGTAAGATATAGGTGCTGATAACGTCCTGCTGAATAAAAGTAGTCTTGGAAAAAAGATACCCAAAGTTCTTTTTTGTCCAGCGCCATCAGTATCAGATTGTACACTTGATAACATAAGTAAAACAGGAAAGTCTCTAAACGAATGTAATGTGCTTGAAGTTAAACTGTGTGACGAAACGAAAACGTAATCGAAAGGCGTAAAGACATCTAAAATATGTAGGTTTCCAAAAAACACAAAAACTTCTTGCCATCAAGACCGATTCTTTCAGTGGCACAATCATCTCAACACAATCTAGTCAAATGGTTGATCAGGATGTTGACGCAGATTAAAGCAGTAACGGGTAGTTTTGCTTACATATAGAACAGTATCCAGCAACTTGTGACACCTACTGTCGACATTAATTCGCTCGATTTATAGAGTCAGTGGCAAGTAACCAGATAGTGTTGGATGTTGAACTTCGGGCACAGAGAAGGCAAGTGAAATTCGATTGAACATCCCTTCTTCGTGAGTCCAGCAATTTCTTGTTCACGCTTTGCTTGTGTCACGGAACGCCGCACAATTCATGACTGACTACATTCATTATGGTTTGAACCGCTTAATGCTTATAATGCAGATGTAACACAGCGTTGTTCCTATATGTTTGACCGTATTTGATATAAACTGAATACCATCCACGTTTTACAGCCGTAAAAAGTCTGTCGCATATAAGCATTATTTGTCTGACCTTGTAATAAATAGGTAAAAAAATAAGTGCGTTTTCCATACCGCGCTTTTATATTATTCAGGAGAAATTCTCCTATTTTTCGTTGAGTTTTCCGATTTCATAATGGAACAAGTCAACCTTAAGGAAGTCTTGGTCACATTCATTATGTTGGCAATCATTCTTTGGTTGTGTCAGTAGGATTATCTGACGGATTGTTGAAAACAACTCGTGGGGTTTACCTCTTGCAATTAGTTCTACTGATATCGTCGATTACAAAGTTCATTGCTTTTAATAAATGATAATGACACATGTATATCAAATCCTTGTGCTTGTTTTCGAAAGGGGCCGCCTGGAATGTCTTTGGGAATGCGACAACTTTGATCAATTTTGTGTGATGTTCAACTTGAAATTAACCAAATCCCCGACTACTCATCAGAACTGTTTATTAATACTAATGCAGTAAGCATTCATTGCGCTATCCGACTTTAGGAGACTATGATCGTACAAATGAATTTGCTTGAGTGTACTACCGATGTGAGTACACCTATCAAGCGCTGCTTTCGTGGAATAAATGTTTTGGTCTCTTGTATGAGGCACTCAGAGTATATACAATTTGCAATCTGCCTCCTCGGTGCTTAACTTAGACAATCTTCAACGAATGAATGTGAACATTCCTGTTCCTTCTGATCAAACTGAGGCATATGTTTGGGATTTTCTAGCAGATACTTTAGAGGCAATGTTTGAATCCGAGTCAACCCAACACCAGTGGATTTTATCTAAGAACGAGCATTTAAAATGGTGTACTTTTTCCTGTGGTATCTGTTATCTAGTGAAAAATATTCATTTATGTGCTCAGCAGTGGCGTTGGTGGACTGCAGCGTGAACTGGTTGAGAAATCCTGCCGGGGCAGTCGATCCCCTAGATCATTTGGTGCAATCCATATGAGACAGTGGGACGGGTGAGTGATCGATTCCATATGTGAAATTTCGGAGCTTCTGGCGTGGCCTCGTAGCTCAGCTAGTAGATCGCTTGCCGCGTTGAGGCATGGTGTTTCTGTCGCTGGTTCGAATCCAGTCGAGGCCCTAACTTTTCACAATCGTGTCTCATTGAAAATTATAAATCTGCCAAACTACTTATTATCAATACAATTCATAATTCTATTACATGTTGTATATCACCCTCTGTCAATTATTTAGCCTGGGAAACCCAGATAGTCATTATATTCAAACATGTTAAAAATAGGGATGAGTGTAAATACTTGTTTACGAAACTGACGAAAACGTTCACCCGTAGATATAAATTATGGCATTAAATGAACAAATCAGCTTGCATGCCCAATGCTGGCATGGATGAATTCTGGCGTGAACCACGTCAGAAATCCTGCCGGAAAAGTTAATTGCCTTGATGATTGAGGGGGGATTCCCTGGAAATTTTGAACGCGTGAGTGACTGAGTTTAAAGCTGACATTTTTTGGCTCTCGACGTGATATCATAGCTCACTCGAAAGAATGCTTACCACAATTAGGCATGCCGTTTCTATCTACGGTTCGAGTCCAACCGAACACTAGGTTTTTCACGGTCGTTTCTATTCCAGATTTCCCTAACTTCCAAAATACTTATTAGTAACAGAACTGTAGTTCAGGCAAACGATTTCATACTGTTTAATGATCATATGTAAGTACCACACAGTTCTTGTCCAGATAAGGCATTGAGCACCTGTGGGATGGATTAAAGCCGCAGGTCTACCGCAGAACAAATAGCCAGTCAAAAATCAAACGTAAACCGCTGTTAGTAGAACAGAGATCGATCAACGCCAGCCAATTTGAAGGACAACCGGCTGTTGCATTGAGCCTGTGTTTGTTGATCAAAATAATGAAGCGACCAATTAGGTTGCAGTATAGTTGTTTCGACAAATCAACTACCCCTGTTTCTCCATAGAGTGGTAATAGGTTTTTTATGCTACAGCCATCCGTGTTTCTGAGTTTAAGAACGCGAGGGTCATATGTGTAACAAATACTCATTCGTTCTGTGAGACAGATGTTGAAAACACAAGGCGTTTCTATCGTTAACTTGCATCCGTTATTCGTTGAATTATCGCGCAGTTCAACTCAATTCAAAAGTGGTGAGTAGAAATATGCAAAATAAAGTGTATGAACCATGTAAATTGGTTTGCTGAACTCATATCAAAAGACATTTGGATTTTAACGATCAAATGCATCTGGTACTGTTTCATGGTTAGCCATCAGTCGTGTTATTTTGTGAAACACTACAACGTCCAGTGATTCACTAAGTTGATGTGATTCGCTCATCCTCACTATTTCACTTGTAGGGTTCTACCAGTGTACGTATTGTGTTGCACACACCATCATTAAGTTGTCCCATATTGAAAGTTATACTGTTAGATAGTACACAACTTGTCAAAGTTAACAATATTTGGACCATTTTTATGAATATCTGCCATGCCTACTTTGGTTCAGTTCGTTCCGTATAGTCACACTTGGTACGCACATACATTAAACCAACATTTTTTAATACCTTTCTAATATTATGTACATTAATTCTTTTTGTCCAGCCACAACGTTATCAAAATTCTATATACAAAAACTGTTCGAACACTTTTGACGGTGACTGTTCTGTGGTCTTTCTATTTTTTGAAAGGCGTTCGTATATTGATGCGTTCCTGTAAAGTTCAATTTATGAATGAGGATACTTCGTTTATCCAGGTAAATTTTATCCACAATTGGTTCCCTTAAAAAATTTTAAGCAAAACATTTTCGTTTTTCTTATTGGCTTTTCAGTGACACGTTAAATTAACGGGAATAGTTGGAAGCGTGTTGAGTGTGGTGGGAAAATTGTCAGACGAGTTGAAATACCAGACGATTGCTGCTTCACACTCTATGGTACACTGGAACGACCAACTGCGGGCTGTTCAGTAATACAGAGGAAAAGAGAACCGTAGTGTTATGTTACAATGCTGAGTGATAGATCAGGATTAAACAAACGACCTTTGGCCAATATGTGTTTGGCGACTAGCAAAGTCATAATTAATGTTCACCGGTACACTGAATGAATTAAGCTGCGTGGCCACAGTCATATCTGCTGAAAAGATGGCTCTTCATCCCGGAGGTCGAACCCCTATCAGACCTCTGGTAAACAGTGGGTCAGCTGGTGGATATAAGTTGAAAACCAACAACAACTGATCACACCTGTAGCACGTCTATAGACTTTCCAGTTAGTCCATTCGGAAAAGAAACACTAGAGACGAGTATCGCTCTCGTTGAAGGTCATCGGTTGTGCATATCTTTGCCACGGGCCAATTTGACCACTACACCAGTGACAACACTTCAGGCACAACTGAATCACCGTATGTGAACATTCAGCCACATTTACCTGTGACCATTGCTCAGAAAGCAGCTGACAGGTAAGTTTATGGGAATGCTACAACTGCGACCAAATTATAACAACCAACTCTCCTACCACCTACCAGCACTCAAAATGTCAATCAACAAGTCTAACGATTTCTGTTTCTGTGTTAGAAGAAAGTCCCAATCGTGGGGTATTTTACCGAAGTTACTCGAGCCGTCTAATCTACCCGAGAATCATTTATCAGATCCGTCATATTTTCGCACGTGTCAATAAGTAACTCGTGAGTTATCGACAAAAGATTGCCTCCCTTAATCAGACGTATCTGCTGTTTGCGAACATAGATTGACGGCTGCAATCTCAACAGCAGTAAAGTTCCATTTAAACAATGAAACTATACATTTTGTAGATGGGAGCGCAGCTGTGTCGCCGTTGAACAGTTCCCTAATGTAAGTCTAATACTTGTCAACATTGGTGACTACTTACTGGTGTTCGAAACTCGCCGTGCCTATCAGTAAACTGCATCATAATATCCATTTTCTTGCCTTTTATTTGTGATTAATTAAACTACGCTGATTATAAGGTGAGGTTAACGAATAAATGCAACACGCATGAACAGTGTGTTAGTTAATGACTGTTTAGTTTAGGTTGGCAGGAAATGATAAACTAAGGATACTTGCTGTGCTCAGGCTTTTCCAGTAGTCAGTTATTTCTCCGATCACTTACGAGGTTGAGTTTCTCTTCTCCAGTATAAGCCTGAGGTTCACATTTGCATAACACGTTTTTTAGTTCTGTCCTATCATCGATCTTGTGTAATCCTATGCTTACTGATTTTTTCTTGCTAATGGCAGCAAGAGGATTAGCCATTATAGCTCTAGTAATACTACCTCATTAACGTTATGCGACGACAAATTATTTTCTACACTTTTATTGATCACTAGCATGATCATTTTTACAAAGTAATTAGTTGAGCGTCTGCGGATTGTTTGATAGCGTGGTCAGATTCATATTTGATTTAAACGTTTTTGGTTTCATTAGCGTACACGTCGTGCTACCTGCTGTAATCCCCAGCAACAATGCTAGACGTTTTGTCATTCATTACCTTTCTGGTTAACTGACCATTACTGAGTATTCACAAAGATTAGATCCGGTTGATCTGAGTCAGCAGTTTCAAACCTGACGACTGCTGTAACGTGAGATCGAAACCAACAAGCGCGCACAGGTTGAATTTGAATTGTGTTACAGGGCGTGCTGCTGTGTTGTCGACGCCGTTTTAGTTTTCGTTTGTGTAAGTCGTGTGAATGGCTTACTGGGCCTTTGGCTGATGTTGATCCTTGTTTCCTTTTACAGGACTTGTTGGAATCCCTAATTCGGAAGAACGCTATCCCCCGATGTCTCCACGTTGCCCCACAGTTGGTCTGTAAGTGGACAATCAGAGAAGAAACAGCCGGCTTGCAAGTTACACTACACACTCCAAACCAACAGTCTGGAAACCATTTCCGCAGCTTCGTCATCAACTGCGTATGGTTTGCGTACTGAACATCAATTTGTTCGGATCCTCAAAGAATTTATACGTTTGTGCGCACCTCGACTGATGAGGATCACTGTACAAAAAAATGCTGATGTAGCTATCGGTACTTCATCAGGTAAAACGCTGGCAGATGTATTTTTATGAATGAGTGAACTTCAGCTGTCTACTGCTACAAACGACGGATTGAGATGTTCAAATATTTTACTTAATAGAAGAAAGAATGATTCGCTACCAATCTCAGCACACCGTGAAGCCACTTAGGGCAATAAATACTTACCGTTTCCTTTCCTGCGCTAATTGTCTAAAACGAGGTCCGCTGCAAACACCGTTTCAAAAAGTTCGTCTAGCCTGCACCAATAACTAATCAAAAAGATGAGGTGAATATTTATAGACAGCGTCTTCTGATTACAGATATCCCGAAAGGTTTGTCGTCATTCACACTCTGAAAAGTTCAATCAGGACTGCCGTGTGTATGATTCCTAATAAGTGGTCCTCCTGATCCTATCATTCAGAGGTGACCATATCACAACGGACATGAGGTAAAAGTTACAGTTTTCCCTGACTCCTACATACTGCGCAATCAAATCGCGACTGCTGTTTATAAATACAGTGTTATCGAGCTTTCTCACGGGCATTACCTCCCAAAACTGTCTTATCTATAACGTAACCTTGTAGTTTCGGCGACATCTACATCGGCTTATTTGATCACTGTTCACTACAGAGAATGGCTGGACATATGTCTAAATGATACAACGGATAACAATAACTGAACGAGTAAACTAAAATCCCACCTCGTTCAGTGGGAAACACACCAATGGACTAGGTCGCACCATTCATCCAAATATGTTTGGTGTGATAGCGCGCAAACATAATCCGAACCTCTCCGATGAAGTGTCAATCGGTGATGGTCGTCCGGCCCGTGTGTGCGCAGATTGTTTGCTGAAACAGTCTGCCTGCCTCGGAACTAAAAACAAGTCTTCCTTTGTTGTGAAGCTCAGTAATCAATCGTGTCAGTTGTTGTTCAACAGATTTTAGTGTACCGCATTAGTGACTAAAAGAAGTAAACGAAATATTAATATTTCGTACCGTCTACTTTCGTTGTTGATCAACTGAATCTATGGATCTCAGTGTTTTGAAGTGTGAAACATCCATTAATTCTGGTGAGGGCATCATCATTTTCCATTTGTCTATCTTCACTCACCAGCTTCACTTGTTAATGTACAACACGCTGAAATTAACTGGATAGTGTCGTTGCTTCACTTTTATAGTTTGGTCAACTATGATTGGTGTTTTATACCTGCATATATAAATAGTAGTATCCAATCACTGACCTTCATTGTGGGAAGAAGTCAACTTTTGATCGACTGAGGTCATCGGTACAAATTGTACTGAATTTATGGATATAGTAATGGACTTAACCCTGACTCAATTGCACAGTCAGCAATCATAACCGGTGGTTTAGACATAGCTGTTGACATTGTATTCTATCAGTTTTGTGCTAGTCTTTGGCAGCTTTTAGTACTTTTCTTCAACTAATTTTGACCCACTGAATGTTGCCATAACCCATTTGGCTGATAACTGCTTGCAATCTACTTCGGTAACCTCCAACATCGTTAGTCGACAAGAGCAGGATTTCAGGGGTTTGAACCAAGCAGTGTGATTAAGTTACCATCAGAAATTTTACCTAAAAGACAAAGTAACCCGATCACCTGGAAAATGCTTGTCTATAAAAGACTGATTTTTGACGTTTTTTAAACACCACTAATGGAATGCGGACGCTTTTTTGGGAACCTATTAAGTTAATGAATTAGTTAACAATGGTTTTTGGTCGGTGGTCATCACTAAGGTGCACGCAACAGGCTGAGAGTTTTCGTCGAACAAGCCAACGTAATCTAGTCGATATCTCTGACGTCCTCTGGGAAAATCAAGGTTGAGGTATTGCCCGGGGTACACTTCGATTTATGATTCCAGTTGCCCTCGCCGCGTAGTGGTCAATTTGTCAAACTAATCGGATTACCCGGACGGGCGCCTAATTCGAGCACCAAGAATATGAACAGAATTTGAACGAAATTATGAAAATCCGGTTGAAAGTGCTTCAGCATACTCTAGCATCGTCAGTATTTTAAATTTCCCTGGTACTGGAACATTGCCGCCGTTCAAATGTTAGACATCCAGACATGGTTTAGGTTATGGGTACAGACTACAAAACACAATAAACCATTTTCCACCTTCCATCACAAGATCTGTTGGGTTGAACAGCTAGTAGAAAATGCTGGTCGGTTGGCAACCCGATTGAATAAATAAGCGTGTGCACCTAAGCATTAGCAAACGAACGACCTTTCCTCTCAACCATGGCATTTGTTGCTCCAAATTCCTGTTGCTATCATCCATCACGTGTACCACCCTATTAGGTTTTGTTTCCTAGATGACAAATATTTGACCATTTCTTCTCCTACATTCGAAAAGTGTGTATATCTGATACTTGGTACATTGCAAGAGTCAGAAACATCTACTGGCTTACTCTACTCAGATTCAGTGAAATGGAACGCTCTTATCATTTACTTTTGGGTGCTAAACTTGGAACGACTATCCTCAAGAGTACGGTGGACAGAAAGGGATTTTATCAAACGGACAAAATGTTGCAACTTGTCAAAACATACGATCAGTATAAAAGAATCATAGGTCCTTCTACTGGTAAAAGTTTTCAGGTCTATTCCATAAATTACAAAAACTGTATAATTAGGGTTTTTAAATGACAAACGACAGTCAGACTTTAAATACAACCGTATACTTGTTGATTATGTGCAAAGCAACCCTGTTGATTACATTGTAGAATCCACAACGGAAAACATTTTCCGATTAATTTGTCACTTGTGGTAGTTCGTCACTTCTTTTTGACCTTGGAAAATGATATTGCGAATTGGTGTATAAAAGTTTTCTTCTCCATCTTTTAGCATAAATCACAACTTGTCTTTTTGAACTATGTAAGATGTACCGTTACTGCTTTGTTAATTGGTCATCCGATTTTGTCAATGGTGAGGAGTGGGTTTTGTCCCGCAACCGGATTTGTTATAGAGAATAAAGGGCACTGTTCATAAGTTAACTTGTTTTATCATATGAGCATGTGAATGAAAAAGTGTAACAAAGCACTGTGTTTGTTATTTGAGTGTCGTTAATGAAATTAATCGGTTGTATTGGTTATGTCTATCAAAGAGTGGTCAAGCAAGAAAAACAGTCTGAGCCGAGGATAGCGTGTTATACAACTTTGCCAAACATGCTTAAGATTATGATTGTCTGGGGCACATATCATACTGTCTGGGCTAATATGATATTAACCCATGTTATGAAAGTGGCGGCCCTCGCAACTGACTACAGTTGAAGAAACTGTCATACCTACTAAAACTAGACTACAGGAGAATAGTTTCATTCTATCGAATGCGCTTCTTGGTGAATAAATAATTTAGATTGATGAAACTGAGCTGAAGCTATCGAGTTCAATCCAACCATCAGTTGTACAAGCGACGTCCCACACTTTTCATCAACCAACTCTCTCTTTTATATTAATAGGCAAGCCTGGAAAAATTGTTACAAAGTAGTGGTTGCCAATAAGTGCGAAATCTTACTTTTTGAGCGTAACAACTCGGTTTTGATAAGTGAAATCTTCACTTCTTGACAACGATGAGTTTCATTACTTTATCACTTCCAGTAGTTCGTCAATAGTTTATGAACTGTTTAAAGGGCGGGAAAACCACAGATTACTATGCATCTACACTTCGTTGCCATACTGGGACTCACATGAAACCCCTTCGTGGCATGGCCATCGTTTGGTTGGTGATAGGTTTTACAAGTTGATTTATGAGCCGCAAAAGAACTATTACGGTATAATAAAATATAACCTTCGAGCAACTCCTTTATCAGCTGAGTTGCTGTGTTAGAACAAAACTATATAATCGGGAACTCTCATTAAAACATACGTGAGTCGGCACAAAGTATTTATACATGCGTATTCTTTCTGCAAGTAATCGGTTTTTCTGGAGTGATTTGGTTTAAAATTATCAATTCATTATTAGAGGAAAAGAGAAATATTCTGTCCAGCCCTATTCTTCCCACGTAAAAAAAACAGGTGTAGAACAATCCATTGACAGGAGTTCATTAGAGTAATACGTACAGAGGGGATTGAGTGAACTGGATGAGACGAAAAACACTTGCTGTTTGGAAGGACCTCTCAGATTTCATAACTTTGAATGTTTGGATTTGTTACAAACAGGTAATGAATCTATCCAATAGGCAGGAACCGTTTCCTTATGATGTTAAAGCCTCAGTTCTATGGAACACTATCCATCATACGATGTTCTACTCAAAATGGAAGTATCATACTTTTCGTGAAACTAACAGATTATTTGCCGCTATTTTGTCATAACCCAAAGACTTGAATATCTTATGAGCCGTACGAAAGTTTTGAGTTGTTTCCGTCCTATCAAATTAATGAGCCGGACAGTAATGCATTGTATATCAGATATGTCCGTCTATATCACTCATGTTAGTTCAGTAAACTCAATCAATTATCTTCTCAGAGCTAATACTTGATGACAAGTAATCCTATTCACTTTTCCAGTAAATACTTCATGAGATATTTTGTATATTGCCAAATTTTGTCTCCTAGCTGTTAATGTAAAAAGCAGCCCAGGAACGTATTTTGTTTCTACAAAAGTTAGTTAATCTTTCTATGACCATCATACATTTTTGGGAAATGCTAAATCCATTAATATGAAGTCAACAAAAACATCCACAGTTAGCTGTGTAAGCAAAAGGGGAAAATGAATATTCTCTTGGGCCACCTCATTTAACAAATAGTGAACACAATATAGCAGTAGAATTATCATAAATTGGCTAATAATGATATTCACATGCTACAATAATAAATATGGAGCTTTTGCCAAGTGACATCTGAAAAGTTTATCATAATTTGTGCACTTGTTAA
>JTDE01001584.1:130606-142315 GCA_014338405.1 Paragonimus skrjabini miyazakii | reverse complement strand
TCAAGGTCAACGGCTGTATTATTAATTTAAATTTTCGCGGGTACGAAAGGAAAAACGCTCCCCTACTTGCATACGCAGAGGCCGTCTGTGGTGCATATGCACATAAAGAAAACTAGCGAGTGATTTATTTTGAGCATATTGTTGGAACTTGTGATATCCCACGTCCTCCGTACAGAAGCATGTCGGTAATACAACCCGGGTTTTTATCTTCTTTAGAATTACATTCATGATTCATCTGAGAGTCATTCCCATTGCATGATTTTGCAGTTCGTTCTGCCGAAAGCATTCCTATTTACGTGGTTTCTCGCCGTCGGCTCAAGTCACTTGGTTCATAGCGGGAAATATTAATTGATGTAAAACGTTTACTGGGCGTAGACTCTAATTCATTTCAGTTTCAGTGGGTTCAATGGGTGGTAGACGGAAGTAGAAAGCCACGCCTTTTGATGGTTCCGTTTCTACAGACGAGGAATTTCTGTGCCGGAGGGATAGTCACACGTCAACTTTTTTGGTTGTATCAGGGCTAAAACGGAGAATAAATAGATAAACAAACAAACGAACGAATAGATGCACGCCTGCTGTTTTTAAACCCGCAATTGTGTAGCTGGGTGCACATACATAATCAGGTGTGAGCTATTCAATAGACGACCATGCATACGTGGCTGTGTGCAGACTAGTATGTTGGGGTTTGGATTAAGTGTTGGAGTAGAAATCCAGACAGAATTTGAACGTAGCGACTGTCGTGGCACTCACGATGTTCTAGCAGGGAGTTCCAGGCATTGCAGACCCGAACCGAGAAGAAACTGTACCTTAGCTTAGGTCTGCTGTACTGACAATTTATTTTTAATGAATGCCCTCTGAGTGAGCTAGTATCCGCACGATTGAGCAGGGATCTGCACGGGTGGTTAGGGGACTTTATAATCATGTACTCTAGTATTAGGTGTGCTTTCTGTCAACGGTCTTCCAGAGGGAAGAGATTTAGCTCGCGAAGCCGCTCAATGTAGGGTTTTGCACTCAACCCACGGACTGCTTTTGTCGCACCCCTCTGAACTTTTTCCAGAACTAGTTTGTCCTTTTGCAAGTGAGGAGGCCAACCAAAGGTTCCCTGCTCGAGGTGGGGACGAATTAAGCTGTTGTACAGGTGATTGAAACATGATCGCTCAAATTTTCCAAACAAATGCTTTAAAAGCGCTAGTACGCTATTGGCTTTCTTGGCGATCGCCTCGGTATTGGATGAACTGGAGAGGGTGTGCGTCACAACAGTGCCAAGGTCTTCTTTTCTGGGACTTGGAGCAGTACTCCACCGAGAGAGTAGAGGATATTGGGCTTGTGCCTGATATGCATAACGTTGCACTTACTGGTATTGAACTAGATGCAATTAGATTTAGACCGATTATAAAACGCACTAATATCAGCCTGCAGGGCGTTCGCGTCAGAGCTGTTACGCACGAGACGCCAAATTTTGATATCGTCAACAAACAGTAGCAGTGGAGACGATACTTCGGATGACAGATCATTGATGAAGATAGAGAAGAGTAGTGGCCCCATGATGGAGCCCTGTGGGACTCCGCTGGGGCTGAGTCTGACAGAAGATATAGAGCAACCCACCCGCACGCGGTAGGAACGGTTTGATAAATAAGATTTTAGCCCCTATTGAGAAGGTTACTCTTGACACCACAACGATGGAGCTTGTCGAGCAAAACAGAATGATCCACTCGGTCAAAAGTCTTGGCGAAGTCAAGATAAGTAGCGTCGACTCCCTCTCTGTCGGCAGCAATGGTCCACTTGTCTACAGTTAGCAGAAAGTTTGTAGTACATGATCGGCCGCGGAGGAAGCCGTGTTACTAACTGCAGAAGAAAGATTGTGCTAAAAGATGCCTAGATAGTTCATCATGGCCTGGATACACAGGATTGGAGAGCAATCGGACGATAGTTGCAAGGCTGATTTCGCTGTCCACCTTTGAAGATAGGAGTGATTTTCGCGGGTTTCCAGCTTTCGGGCATTGTTCCTGCACCAATTGACTGTGTGAACAGGATGCTTAGCGTGACAGCTAACTGTGCAGCCCGATGGACAAGGACTGGAGGTGACATACAGTTTGGCCCGGGAGATGTGGGTTTGATCCCCCGCAGTTTCATTAGCACACCATCCGCTGTGGTATGTACTGTGGAGATTTCTCCAGAAGTGTTAACGCTTTCTGCTACGGAGCAGTTAGGCACGCCGTTGATAAACACATTACTGTAAAAATCAGCCAGAACTTCAGAGGCTTCACCGTCTGAGCAAGTAAGCCCTTTCAGGCGGGCTAGCTGGGGAACGCCAGCTTTGGCTTTACGGGTTTCTGAGACAAATTTATAAAAGCTTTTAGGATTGCTGACGAATCGCTGAGTTGAACCTCGCTGGAAATCTAAACGATCTTCCCTGATTAGTTTGGTGCATCGATTTCGAAGTTGCGCATACAGATTACGGTCATTTTGATCCCCCGACACTCCGTACCGAGCCCATGCTAGACGTTTAGCGTGGATGGTTTTTAACGTTTGGGACCGCAGTTGCTATTGCGGTTTCCGGCGGGTTGTAGAGTGGAATGGTGTTTGGCAATCTATCGCTTCGCAAATGGTACTATTAAGATGTTCGCACATTTCCCCAACAGACAGTGATGAGTTGAACTGATCCCATGAAGCATTAGCTAGGTACGCGTTGAGTGCATCCACCCTAATTCTTTGGAAGTTCCTTTTTGGAACGTTTGCTTTGGGAGCAAGCTCGGCACTACAAATGTAATCGAAGGTTATTACGGCGTGGTCACCTAAGCCGAACGGGGCACTCACGGTTAAGTTGTCTACCACTAGCTCCTCATTAGTAAAGATGTAGTCTAGACGGGAAGAAGCGTGGCCAGCGCGCCATCTTGCGCAGTCGGTCACGTGTTCCGTAAGGCCGGCAGCTGCAACTGAGGCTAGAAATGTTACAGCCATTGCATCAGCAGGGCCTTTGTACGAGTAGGATTGGAAGTCAGTTTGTAGCAGGTTAAAGTCTCCCATTATTAGTATATGTGAGTATCCTAGGGAGGGGATACAAGTGAGTCCGGACAGGATTGCCTCATCGCAGTCAGAGCAAGAGCAGAGAGGCGGATCTACTAGGCCAGCTAACAATCTATCAGAGTTGGATGGTGCAATGGAGCACCAGACAGATAACGGAACGGCAGTGAGTATTGGGTGAGGTTGGGAGTAGCCAAGAGGGAGTTGCGGACGTAAACGGCAACACCACTTCCTCTTCCCATTGTTCTACTATTCCGAAAAAGCAGCATGTCTGTCATATGGAGCTCAGGATCAAGATGGTTTGGTAAAAGCCATGATTCAGTAATTCCGACGATAAAGAAGTCATTCGCGAAGCAAAACGCACGGATTTCACCAAGTTTGGTGATCAGACTTTGGGCGTTGGTATAGGCACCATTGACAGAATTTACTACGAACGAGTGCAGGTTGCCGAAGCCAATAGTGGACTGGATTTTTCGGGGTATGCTGGGCACAGCGGCAGGCTTATCGCCGACTTAGACGGAGCCGGCTGGTGAACGTTTTTTTGAGATTTCAGGTCAACTAAGGGAATGACTAACAGAGCTGCTCGTGCTAGGTAGTCATCTCGCAACTTCTCGCGTTCATCTTTGGAACGATCGGGGTGGAAGGTTATACCTCCTGGGATTCGATGGCGCTTGTGGCGAAAACGTTCTAGTATATATGCGGATTTCTCAGGGTCAGTAACGGTAATTTTCCAGAGCCGTGGTAGAGAATCAGCTGTGGTCAGGCTAGTGCGCGGGATGCGCATTATGTTTTGCAGAAGCACATTTTCTAGCCTTAGGGCAAACGCACGAAATTTCTATAGATTGATATCGTGCGCACTGTTGTCCCCACATATGTCAGGCAAGTTTCTGATGATTACGTTGCGGGAACGACCAACACTCACAGCATTTTTCGTTGCTTGATGTCTTCGTTGTCGCTCGGTCCAAGGTATGTCAGGAAAAATTGAGGCACCGCCATAGGAGCGCAGTGTAAAGGCTGCTAGGAGAACCTCCTCGGTTTCCGATGAACTTGTAAGGGAAACCCGTGCCAACCTTGATTTGTTGACATGCGTTGAGTCGGGCTTCCTTGCAAGATGGGTGATGGAGATGGAACATCGAGGCATGATTTACATTTGAACACAGAGGGCGAGCCAAAATTCGCGATCATGTTCGTCACGAAGTTGGAGAAACGAGTTATGGCACTCCGGGAGGCCCTGCACTATAACGGAATCTGACTGGGCAGCAGGATGTTTTTTTTTTTTTTTGCAACAGGCATGTCAGTACCAATTGAGCGTAACGGTTCCTGGGTACCGGTCATCATTGACGCATACGGTCTTTTTTGATCGCTTTGCTTGCGTTCATTTGGTGTTGTCACATTCTGAATAGGGTGAGGCTCGCTGGTGTTGGCAACGGTTTTATGAATTATGGATCTATTGCAGGTTGACTCGACAGCTGCCGCTATCTCATTACTAGTGGTGCCTACTTGACCGGCAAGTAGTTTCCCAGAGGAACGACAGCTATGGCAATTAAGTTGAATGCAGTCTAAGCTGGCTGCACTGAGTGCGTGATACAGCACTGGGGAAACGCCAAGGCAAGAAATATGGAACCATGTATTACAGCCAAAGCACTGTAGCGCATGGTCCTTTACGCGGACAAACTTGGTGCCAGGCTGCAAGTGGATCGTTTCACCATTTTGTAGCAGAGGTGAGTCGCTGTAGCCAGGAGATAGCAAGCAAGCTACGGCAGTACCTAAATGATATGCCACACGAACTAGCAGTGTAGTATACGGTTACTCTATAGTTAACTACTATACTTTTGCAGAACCAAAAAGAGCAACACTTATCTTCAAATCCGAATTGCGCGATGAAGCGGCACGATCCGGGAGTTGTCCATTTTTTCCCACTCATGGGACTTTAAGGGCATCCAGTGTCGCGGGTAAGAAGAGAAAAAACTATCGACAAGCGTACCTAATCATGACGGCTTTCGTATAGAAGAGCGGGAGTTCAATCTACCTTGACATGTTCATAGCTGCCACCAATACGCACGAGTTTACCTTCCTGTTGATAAGGTATGAAAAATGCTATGTTCATGGCTGAGGTGGACTTTCCTCAGGACCCACGCCCTCAAACATCTAGATCAGCCCTTGGAGTAGAAACTTTAAATCAAAAGGATGATACTAGCGATAAGTGAGGACTACAGCTTGACTTATTTAAATCTATGAGAAGAATAATATAAAAAAGCTGATGCAGACGAATCTCTCACTGTAAGTCCTGGAAAAGGAATAGCCAACATCATTCAAGCTTTTTTGAACACTGTCTCACTATCAGATGATATTATTTCCCGTGGAAGCATGTTCCGTCGGCCGGTTACCCGACACACGAAGGAGTTTACCCCAATCAATGTAGCAACTGACGTCTCCTCCTGTTCTAGATCGTGACCACAAAGATTGGGATTTATCTGCAGTTTGAACAAATATTCCGTTTTAGCTCCGGATATCACATGGTCCACAGTGCAGTTCGCTAGGCCTTTGGTGCGTTTACCCAAACTGTCAACGGTGACGGCGAAAAATGAATTCTGGTTTCACACGCTGTACTCCGCGGTAAACTCTAAGAAGCACCGTAACAACCAAAGATGTGTGTAATATAGGCAAAATCATCTTACGTTTTCGAAAATGCTATCGTTGCAGGAATAAACTAGAATCGAGTGTAGTAAAGCGTACTGCGTGATCTGAATAATGTGGACTACTTGTTGGGCCGCTGTAGACGATACACGACCTGTGAATGATCTCGCGGCCTGTGCAGTAAACTACGTCCATCGATATCGGTGCGAGTCCCACGCTATTTTGCTGCTTTGGCTATAAGGCCGCACTATATGAATGCTATAACTTTCACACATGGCATGCGACTGTGGCCAGCAAGTGGTTTCGCCTTCACCTGCTCTTCCACAGAATATTCTTCAGTATATCACATTTAATCGTTTGGGTGTGGCTAGAAGCTGAGGACTGGCACTTCTGAAAAATGTTAGTTACAATCACATGGTCGTGGTGTGTGGATGCAGCGCGAGGTTAATCATAACTCTGTAAACTTAGTATAGATATCGACAGTCCTCGTAAGTGTCATTCGTTATTGGTGCACTTTGGGGCCGTTTGACTATCAGCTGATCCGGGAACGGTAGCAGCTAGATGGGAGAAGAAAGAATTTTCCCGCATGAGCTTACTTGGTGAAAACTACATTCGTCACATTACTATTTCTTTTACCGGCTGGTGTCGTCCCCACGTCTGAAGCGTTCTGTTATCGTCTCCGGATGGCAATTGTTATTTAAAGTCAAGACAGTCAATAAATATTGACTTTTTTAACGCTCGCAGCGTTTGACAAATAAGTCAACAAACTACCTTGATGAGCATTGTAAAGTCTGGGGTTTGATGTGCTCTCTTTGTAAGAGACATAAATTTACGAGTTTGCCGCTTTTCTTCTCGTTGGGCTCCACTAGCTTACTATCGATTAAGATGTTTCACCCTCAGGGTTTCTGGTGACGCCGAGATTGAACCTAGTGGTCAGGCTGAAGTGGGAATCGCACTGAGTTCTGAAGCAGATCACTGTTTGGTCGAGTAGATCCTAATACCAGATGGGCTGTGTGTTGCTAGACTGAGTACATCGGCTAGAGTTTGTTGACGCACATCAGCAATACATTGTGTATTAATTATCTTGGCGTACGTTCCGACAGAAAGTCGTCCAGATGTCATTGTTGTGTCCTTGAGTTGTTGAACAGATAAACCACTCGTATATTCAGTTACGCGACTCGGACTGAAAAGACAAACGAATGTTGACGGAACGTTTGCCGATTGGAAAACACGTTGAGAGATGAACGCCCAGAGTGATGCGATAAAAATATTTGTCCACAGTAAATGAAGCACCATTGATGAGCTACAATGCAAGTGAAAAACAATGTGAAGGTGCAGTGAATGAATGCAGTTGTTCGTTTGGTGGCTATCCACCTAACAGTCACTAAAAACATATTTCACAAAGCATTTGACATTTTTCGTAAGTTGACCAAACACCAGACATCACCATGTTAACTGGCTGTTTGGATTTTAGACTTGTATGTCTTCCTCTAGGTCAGGGGTGGATCGGTTGCATTTTTGGTGTACTGGCACAAAGCTTTGTCAATGTTGAGTCTGTTGCAGCTATGCGGATAACATGGTACTACTATTTAGAGTACCACACTTCACAACAGGAAAAAGCGTGTATCACACGGAGACCGTGTACATCTCAGCCTTCGGTATAAGTCGATCTTAAAGCGGCTGTTGGCATGTGGCGCCACCTGGCGAAAGATTGCTGTGCGTTTTAGACTAACCAGTTTGCCACTGATAATTCCGTTGTGCTTATCCGTTTGCTCTGTCATTTGCCAAGAAGTTACACTCGTTAATGCAAGATAATTGACTGGCGTTCGCGCGAGGGGAGGATAAAGAAGGTTCATCAAGAAATTATCGAACAAATGGCACTGTTTGAGCCCAATGGGGAATCTAACGAACGTCTGAAAAATATTACTGCGGCTATGAAAACTTTTCTCAAAGAATTGTGCATCTGCGACAGAATTGGACTTCCGTCACGCCGATGCACTTTTTGAAGAAGTATCGTTCGATTCCGTCTACTTTCGAATATAGCGGCAACTGTAAGAATTCCAAACACAAAGAAACTGAATTTTGACGTGTCATGAAGGCTTACGCATCTTGGTGACTTATATAGCTTAACTGGATGGTTAGTTTGTCCTATCGACAAACTCGTTTGCCCCAAGCCGGGTAATAAGTATACTGGTCCTCTACTCTGGGGGGTGAAGGCATGCTGGTAAATCTTTCCGAAAAAGCACTAGTTTTAGTACTTCGCCACCCAGCCTCTGCCATACACTGCAAGCTTTTGAACCGGAATTCGGTTGGGAACCTTAATCGTTTTCCTGTCTGGGTGTGGGTGTCATGGCAATAACCCGGTCTACATACATCTACGAATAAACACAACGTTGATGATTCCATTGCACTGGCCGTCTTGCAATATAAACTGAGTGGCCCTATCTCCTGCATACAGTAGGGTGGATAGGCGAAAACATACTGTTGCTGACCCTCCCTTCACTCTCCTGTCTAGTTTTACTCTCAGTCCCCTTCCAATCCCCACTCATAGTAACTACTATACAGATCCGACAACGCCATAGTAGCGTTGTCTCTATCTTTCTCCTCAGCCCAATATTTCATTCGTCTCCTTCCGGGGCGTAGAATGCGAGTTAATTTGAGTGGTTCCAACGTTCACAACCTGAAGCAATTTGGTCAGCAGGTCATCCTTGCTCGGCTCATTGAAAACCGACGTTTGCCTCATTTCAGAAACCAGAATCCTGAACACTATGTGATGTATCGAGCTGACAACATTTGCACTGGTTGCACTGGTCGTTCAATTCTGGTGACCCTTGGTCATCATTTCCCATCAGATCACAGTAGATATAATCCTCAGCACAACAGCCCCAGCCAAACTGCTAGATTGGATTCCCTCTGGTAGTGAGGTTTGTCCTGTTCGCCTGACAGATTCTGTTATAGTCAGCTCCAGACGACAGTACCTCAGTACCTCCTGCTTTCTGCAGGACTTATATTTATGTCGTGCGTTGGTCCTTTGTCATTTTCTTCTTAATTCCGCCGAACATCCATTTCACCGACTTCAACGGCTGTCTGTCTTGAAGCTGGTCAGACCGCCGTCACAGCGTATGTAACGAGCTAGCCTAGAGTACAAGTTCAGCAGTGCTAACTCCATAAATCTCAATGGCTGTTGTACGCACATCTCGTAGGTCTGTCATAAAGTATGTGCGTTAGTACGTGAATTAAACAAAGATTTTTTGAGAGGGTCCTAGAGCTGTTATGTCAGACGGTATATTCCTCGTGACAGTTTGTGTAAGTTATGGAGGAATATATTTGTAAGAATCCGATATTTCGCCCTGTCACCGATCTTGAGGCTCAGCTAACTAGTTAATTTAAGGAACTGGAGTCCGCTTTTGCTTTCGGGAACATTGACTGACTTTTCTGTTATTGAAACTATCGGCGTGGCAGACGCGACAGTCATCCATAGTAAGCCTAAAATGTTAGACCGCCGGTGATCGATTTACGTGGCTCTATGATTCTACTGTTACTGCCACAAACAGTGTAGCACCCTAGTTGTCTATTGACCACTTATACTGCCAGTACCACAGACAGTCGCCCAAGCTAGCAAACCTGTCTTCGAATGGGTGCTCCCAAATTGGAACCGATACGGCGCGTAGCCACTAAATAGTTGTACGGACACGGCCACTCATGTCCAGTACACATTGATGCTCTTCAGCTATGTTCCACAGCGTGTAGGCGCATGCACATAGATCTCTTTATGACTTTACGCGTCTTTAAATCTCAGGGGCATTCCGCTCGCTGTCTTCTTCACCTAACACCTGACCGTTGCGAGGTCATTCGCGCAAAATATTTTACAAATACTGCCGCCTACTCGGTTGGCCACAGATTTGCTGTTGGCATATGCCCAAGATGGAGTGTGCTGCCTAGAAACGCTACTGAAATTTTTAGCTCAAATTTATTCAGGAGACGTCTGAACATTCATATATCCCACAGAAGGCTCGTGTGGAAATCTTTTAAATAACCTGTAGGGCATAAAGTCGTAACCACCAGATGTGATCTGTTGGGTGCATGGATTTGCTTCCCTGTGTTTGTTCTCTTGGGTATGTGACTGTTGATTGACATACGGTTGTACTTTCATGGGTTTTCTTTCATCATTTGTCACATGAAGTTAGCTATCTGTGTTTGTTCCTTTTGTTGACTGGCTACTGAATATTTTTGGATTTCCGGGCTGATTATACAGTCTACGAGTTGGATGGCGAAATACCAATGTGGTGTTCAGGTGCCCTAGTACCGCTTTGTCGGTGGTTTCTTTTGCGATGGGGTACGGGCCAACGCATCAGTCCGGAGCCAACGCATTTTTACTGCACACGACAGCTAAATGAATGATTTTGTCGCAGGTTACCGCTTGTCAAAACAGAGGATAGACAGGTCACGGGAAGTAAACATTTCGACATACTTTTGTCTGTCGCTAATGTAAGACCAGCTATCTTATACAAACTGCGTATAGCAACAGTAAGTGAACGTACTAACCAAGCAATTCCAATCACTCGCGCATTAATGATGCAACCATTTCAATGGCAAGCATGTTGCTTGCGCCATCTTTGTTTAGTCGTTCATCTTCTGGCTCCCACACATTGAATCAACCAATGGTTGACTTACCGGCGCAACTAAGAAGCATCAGCTTATGTGGAGAGAGAGTTTCCTCATTTGTCGCGGGGTTATCTCCTGAGTCCATCTTACAATAAATTGGACAATACTGGCCAATTGACCTGTGAAACAAATGGAACCTTTTCATTTTTGTGTCTGCGCGTTGATAGAAATTCAAGCGATTTTTCGTAAACCATTTTGCTAATGCTCAGAGTACGATCAACGAGAACTAAAACATAAGTTGGCCGAGGGCTTGAAGAGAGACCGTATGCAGCCCTTGGTTGGATGATCGAAAATATAGAACCCGTCGTTTGGTCTAGCAATAACAAGGTGTAGCTCTCTGCAATTCGTGGTTGTATGGTAGAGAAACCGTATTTGAGAAGAATGGGTGGCGTGTTTCTGATGCGTCGTGCCGACTCGATAGGGGACCGAACAGCTTGAGGAACGGTTCAATTCACAAGAGCCGGCCTGTAGACAATGGGAGTCAAACAGTCGGTTGTTAGAGTCCAGATGAATGTAGAAATTATTCTGAAGCTTAGAAGGGCGACTGGGAGTTCGAATGGTGAATAGTTGCTGTCAAAACTGGCGGCGTTGTTTCGGGTGATGTGAAAAACTGATCATTGTCGTTTGGGATACGTTACATCCTCAGCTTATAGTATTGTTGACGATACATCGTCAAGAACACTGGAGCCACGTGTTATCATCGCCAACGTTTGCCAACTGTGGTTCGTTCGGCACATCGTTCGTTTGACACATCGATTTTGTCATTCACTATGCCTCATTGGTCACACAAATACAATGAAGATAAGCGAAAGACAGATATGCTGACGAGACGGTAACCGGTGTGTTATTTTTCTGTCATCATTTTGTTTGACAGCGGATCTTAATGTGGATTTGAAACATCAATAAATAACCATCACTCGATGTTCGCCTTTGACACTTAATCATATATATATATATATATATGCTATTCTCGTGAACAGTTCGTCAGCAACATTTTAAACTGACGAGATAACACTATATAGGTATGTGAAACGGTTGGCAGACTCCAGTGGCCTGCCTACAGTAACTGAGTTAGGGTCATTGTCAACCCAATCAAGTAGCAACCTTACGCTTTGAAAATGTGAAGTGCATATCATACAGATCATTCATTTCATTTCACCCGTTCAACTTGGTCTTCGTGTTCTCTGCGGAAGATCTAAGTAAAGCAGCGTCATCTGCATACTCAATGTCAGTGGTTTTACTTTCTAGTTGGAGCTCCATTCCGAGACCCGTGAAACTTTTGAGCCAGTCTCCCAGAACATTCTTCACCACAAAGTTGACATCATCATCATCATCATCATAGACAGCAATACATCAGTGGTTCACACTGATGCTTAACTGCCA
>JTDE01001584.1:76307-114469 GCA_014338405.1 Paragonimus skrjabini miyazakii | reverse complement strand
GGAATAGGATCATATTGTAGTGGATTGTCAGGCCGGAGGGGAGAGTATTCAAACACGCGGCGGAATGCCTCAACGCGGGGGGAGGCACGTCTACAAACCCTTAACGATCGGATGGCAGACAACAGGGGCAATCGGATGAGTTATCGCTTGATCGGATCGTACCAACGGGCAAGAAAGGGCATGCAAAATAGGATGGACGACGAAATCGGAGGCTGGATTATTCCAACACTCGGGGGAATATCTCGACACGGTCGTGGAGGACAGTCGAAGCTCACAGTGGATAGATGGAGGACAACACGAGCGACCGGACGAGCCATCGCTCAACAGAATCAGACCAACAGATGAAGATTGGCAGCCGGAAAACCGCGGATAGAGGGCGCTGATCACCCACATAAACCACGCAGAAGTGCACACGACGCGTGAGCGGAAACCTCGGGGTGTTGTGGACTAGAGTTCTGACTCATGAACGCGAACGCGCGCGTAGCATGTGATCTAGCGTGTTGGACATTAAAGCTTGTGCTTTATTGGACGCCTTTTCGCTACTATATGAAATGATAATAGTTATTGACGAGTAGTCGGGGGGTTGGCTAATTTCAAGTTGAACATCACCCACAATTGATCGCAGCTGTCGCATTCTCATAGACTTTCCAGTTGACTCCTTTCGATAGTAATTATGGATACGGTGTGGATGACAGTCTTACCGGGACGTTGGTAATCCGGTTGGACTTTGAAAGGATTACCATTATTTCGCACATACGCTTTTTAATTTCGTCTCGACGGCTACGCATTATGTTGCTGTTTTATTATATATTATATGTATGTAGACAGAAAGACGGGACAGCTATGGGGTATCCAGCTGATGTATTGCTCGCAGACCTGTTTGTGACAAAAGTAGAGATTCATCAGTTAGGATCCGTAGTTTTCGAACTTTCGTCCCGTGAATGTTATATGGATGACATGTTTGACGAAATCAAAAACATCACTGGAGTTCAAGCTTACCAACCCGAGTAGTAGTCTCTCGTAAATTGACGGGTCCATCCAAAGATTCATTTATAGGAAGAAGATGTTGACGAAATAGTGCACTCATTATTTAAGATTTATATTGAAGTAGGAACTTGTTTTACTATCTGACCGACAACAACAAAATACGTATGTCAGATACCGCAAACAATTAATCCAAAGCCTACTGAATTGGAGTGGATGTCTAAAAAAAATTTCCAGGTAAGGATACTCGACCAATTCTGAAATCATTGGCTAAAAACCAGGTTTCATCAATTTCGCATATATAGGCAATGCAGCTGGTAAACTGATCAATCGTTGGTTAATAATTGCACTAGCAAATACCTGCTATGCTACACCGCTGATTATTTCACTTATGGGTCGATCAATATAAATGTCACATTCTAAATATAACCTGCGTGTTTTCTTTGTTGTTCTTCACTTAATCTTTCGCCTGGTGCTATTTAGCAAGCTACTTCGGAAAAACCGCTCAGCGATTATCAGACGAGATTCGTGAGCACATTCCGAAATGGTTGTCCAGTAGTGTGAGGGAACCAATTTCAATTACTGCTGGATGGCGTTGGGTCGTTATGGACCATCAAGTCACACCAGTTGGCTAGTTATATCTTTCATAATTCAGTTATGTACAACCAAAACGACGCCATCAACATAATTGAAAAGAATTGGTTCATTTGATACGAATAGATCTGGAGCATACGAAGATAAGGAATATGATGCCTTAAAGGACAGCATAATCAGTTGGAATTAGGAACAAGGTGACACTGAGTTGGAATGCAAGCTATAATCGATCCCGAAATAATTTCAGCTAAGCCTTATGTAGACAAAACGCTCGAACTGTCTGACTTCATTTGCACTAAATCTGGTGCAGACGTTGTTCAGATAGTGTTCAGCTGGAAATTTAGCGATACAAGTTTACGAAACATCTGTCAAACAAGGGACACTCAAACTGTACAGACCACAACAGTCAAGTTATCTAGACGAGCACTAGACATAAGTCTTAGTAGCTTTTCGAACTGGCTATGAAGAACTGTGTTGTAGGCTGGCACTGCATATACAACTAAAGTGAGTTTGTGTCGATTCGGCAGAGCGTTTGAACACTCGTCGACTGGTCTCTCCTGACTCTGATTGCAAAAAGGGTCACCATGAACTGATACGCAAACTTATGAAGAGTTCGCCCAAGGACTTAGGGGCTTACTTCTCTGAGCGAGCCAAAGAGCTGGAGAAGGAGTTTATATCAGGGAATGGTCGGGTATTGTTTTACCTGATTCACAGTTGCCCTGGTCGTCGACGGTGTTAAGGAAACTGTATGTAAAAAACATGACTGGTGAGTTTACAGTCGACAGATGGACTGAGCACCATGGGGAACATTTTAACTGGCCTGAGCTACCTCAGTCATTTGTGGATTATAGAGTCTGCGTGGCTAGTTGTGACATTCCAGGCGATGCTCTTTTCGGAAACCGAAGTGACTGTGGAGCATAAATGATTAAAACGTAATAATTTCATTTACAGACACCCTATCCCTAGAACTTTTCGAGGGTGGTGGCGTGAGGTTTGTGTTTGAACGGACCACACTGCTATGTTCCATTTGGGTGACTGAAGGAGCGCTTCACAATTGGGACTTGTCAACAGTCTTTTCCATTTTTTCATAAAAAAATAAAACACCATATGACAATCACAGATGTCTCTACTGCATCCCAGGTGCTGACTGGATCAGAGAACAACAGAGAGGTTTTGACCTGATCGCAAGTACGTGGATCATATTTTCATATGAGGTGCTGCAAAGTCGTTTGGTTATTGTCTAGAGATAGGGTGCGCAATGGGTGTACGCTCTTGGCTTTCTTCTAGGGATCAACGCCTTGGCCAATTAGTGTGAAATCTGCAGGCATTCTCGGTACTCTCCAACGTTTTTTTCTACCAAGGGCCCTGTATCAGGTGAACTGACTGTAATAGCGATGCGACAGTCGGCACGTAATTGGAAAGCGTGCAAATTCACAACCGATAAATGGGGTAGTGAAAATTTGTTTTGTTTTTTTACGCTAGTTGTGCCATGTACTCCTTATGTTAACATATCGTCTCCCACACATTGTTAAATGTGACCGTTGTTGGCTGGAAGAGACCGCATAGCGGCCAGGTTTTCCTCGTGGTAACGGACGATGAAAACCTTGACCGCCTTGCTGAGGAAGGTTGGTAGGTACCGGCAGCCCGTTTGGAGAGTTCGTGACCATGTAATAAGCCTTCTCAGACATAACAGTTTTGTCGTTGTCAGTAGTAAGTTTGTGCTGGTGAGTTTGTTCACCTTTCTTGTCTTTCATGAGTCCTTTTTTGCTATTTTATTTCATGTATCAGCACCTATTAATTACGCGGCTACTTTGTAAACTGTTTTTGGGACCAGTTACAGTCCGAGCTATATCACCCCCGGGTATGGCGAACGCTTCAACTGGATACCACCAAAAGTGTGTTCTGTGACACACATATACCTTCTGGATCCACGGCAATAGGTGAACAGCTTGAAACAACGCGGTGTAATCTCACTGTTAGTTCAATCCAAAAACTTTATTGTGCTGATACTGTCTAAACAATCGAGTCAAATAGACATGAATAAATCCACTGAAAGCGAAGAAACGTTATCTATGAGGGTAACTTAAGTTGGATATTGTCTGTCTGACAAACATCGTCATGAATTTTGAAGTAACGACTTTAATCAAACGATCCTCATCACAATTGATGATAGTACGTCAGTTTGATAGTGATGCTTGGCAGTCGTAAGCCATGTGACGAGAAGGATACTTTGGGTCAAGAATACAAGTAGAGGAAGCGTTGAGGTTTCATCGATGAAACCTTATGTAAAACAAAACAATTAGCATAATTTTGTTTATGCCCTGCAAACAAACAACGCTGTTTTAATTAAAAATCACAAAATTTGCCAAGCGACATCCTTCTTTTCACTGTTCAGTCTCTTCTTTTTTGCCTATCTCTCAGATTGCATAATCAGACAGTTGCATCACGCGCCATTGAATTTCACTTGTTGCCCTGTTTCTCAAAACCTCACCAAAGTCTTAGAGCCACGGAACTTCTAGTCCGGGTAACTGTTTCCGTTTCCTTATATCAGTTATCATTGCTCCACCTTACATCTGTCGGTTGTCTGCGGCGTGACAAACAGTGCTTGACGTAGCAGATGATCGGTTGGATTCTCACTACATTGCACGATCATCTGAATCTATGCATCTTTAGTGGCCGAGCGACCAAACACATTCTGTCCTCGTTATCAAATATCCGTTTCCCAATTTCTTCGTTTCCTCGCCTTTTTTGATACTACACGATGTGTACGATTATATTTAGATGTCGATGGTGGTACACTGGAAAATTGTCTGATTTTTCTGTCACAGTTTATTTAACTCTCATCTGATTTGCAACCAAATTTTGCCTATTTTGTATTGAGCTTGTATTTATATCTTTATTTTTCAGGATAAACGCCTTATCACAAACCTCGTCAAGCACGTCACCACACACAATCGGGTAAGCTTTTCTTCATGTTCACATTTCATTAGCAAACCCACGTGGTTGTTTTGTTTCGCATTCTCTACGGGCTCAATGTTTTTTAAAAACCTTTCAAGAAAGTTCGGTCAAATCTGTTTATTTGTACTTGTGTTTCTTATTCCTGAATAACCTTATATATGACCACAAATGTGACCTCTTCAATGAATACGAAACAGAAGCAAGAGGACCCATAATCACCGTTATAAAGTAGTTACCCCGTCTTACATACATCATCTTGTTCTTACAGCCCAGTTACTCAGACACGTTACCGGTTCCATCGAGATATCAGCCATTGATTGCTACACAAATCTGTGATGTACTCTTAGGTAAGCAGTGAACAGGACAGATTGCAGCGCTCACTGACCAGCTGAATATACAGTACATTGTTTCAAACTTACTTGAACTGTTGGAATGTTCACCTATCTCGAGTGTTTGAACCGATGGCTGCTCATCTGGTTTTTGTTGATCACACTGTCAGTCATTGCGTATTTTCCTTCAGTATTGATTAAGCAGACTTACCCTCTATTTCAAAATGGTTACACTCTGTAGCCACGACAGTACACGCGCACAACTCATTTCACAGTACCGACCATTCTGTTGGTCGATCGTCTATCTGATCTTTATCCCGTGGAGTCTCTTAGGAAACAACTGGACTGAATGATTTCAAGGTTTGTGAGGCCTTGAATGTTTTCACATCTGCGACTGACGTTTTCGAGGACATAGCAGCAAGCACAATTTGAACACCTCGTATGGTTTACCAACGAAGTGTAAAGAAGCATAGGTACAGTAGTCCTATGCGATAGACACCCAAAGAGCCGAGTGCACGTGAATGTATCATGTATGAACGAAAACAGTACAGTTTCTGTTTATATGATCCGTGCGGGGCTGAGCGTTACACACCATCCTGCCTACTGTTTTGTCCATACCTGTAGTTTCACTTGAATCTGTGGCAAACCTGTCTATTCGCTCTTTGTTGACAGTATCTCATCACGTCTGTTTCAAATTCGATACACATAACGAAAGTTCTGCCCGTGATACTGTTATATACCACTCGGTGGTATTAATGATCTGAAAAAGAATAACGTAGTTGCAGAAATCCGTAATGTTCCTGTCCGTCCAGGAGATTAGAGACGTAGAACAACAGTCGCAAACAAATGCTTCTATAGCTGAACGTTTTATTAGGAAAACTCGCTATGGACGGCTGGCAACGACTATTCCGTCATCTCAGCCGTGCAAACTGACCTTGAGATGGCCCATCTTTATTTATCTTGTCATGCAGTAAACAATTTCCTTGACCATGTGTCTTATGAAGATACAGCAATACTAAAATCAATGGTCTGATTGCTATTGCCATCCGTACGATTCATTTCAAACAAACGAACTGAGTTGTCTATATGGTCACCACACTTACACTTCACTCAAAAGACTGTTCTTATTGAGATAGGACAACCGGTTGGTACGAACACTGCTGTTGCATTGCCAATATGCACTTCTAGCACAGTGTCGCGTCCTCAGCCGTGTACTTCATATCACTCATTGGATCTAGCCTGCAGTTCAGCGTAGAGGTAAGCTGTACTGGATCATGCTTGTTATGTTCGGTGCCCTATAACTCATCATGCAGATTAGTGGATTTGTTACGCTGATTGAATGGTTGTTATACGGGTCAAATGCTGGTGCACATCATATCGAGTGAAAAATAGAAGCGGCCAGCCATCAACATGTTTCCAGTAACTAAGTCGACACGCTCTTCAGGCTTATCCGGGCCAGTGGTCACAGGCGACCGTCTGTCAATGAAGCTTTCAGCGTGGCAGACGGCACACTCATATGTAATAAGTCCAGAAGGGCTGCTAGTCCAGATGATCTCGTGTCGGCACTTTTAAAGAAGGTGGAGGGGTGTTAGTTGAGGCCTTGAGTCAACTGTTTCCACTTGTGTGGACGACCGAGACCATCCCTCCGTGCTGGGGTCACTCGATAATAGTTCCCATATTTAAAAAAGAGCTCGGGGCTCTTGTGAAAACCATAAGGGGAATTGGTTTGACCCCAGTCATTTTAAGGGTTCTAGCATCCATTATACTTCGTCGACTCACTGCAGTTCGGGAGTTGAACATTAGAGAAGAACAGGCAGGGTTTCGCCCTGGACGGGGTTGTATAGATCACATTTTTACCCTTCGTCAAATTCTGGAGCAGCGTCATGTGTACCGTCGGCCATCAGCCGCCTTATTCCTCGACTATAAAAGTGCGTTCGATTCTGTGGATCGATCTGCACTTTTAGAGTCGCCTGAACGCAGGAGTGTACCGACCAAGTATGCGAACATACGGTCCGCACTTTATTCCCATACTTTGGTTCAGGTTAAGGTTTACGGTGAACTGTCTGACAGTTCCAGTCTCAGGAACGGCGTACTTCAAGGCTGTTCACTTTCACCATTTTCGTTTAGTTTTGTCATAGATGAAACAATGGAGAACTCTCTGTGATACTTGCGGCGTGGACCTCCTACCTGGTGGAAAGCTGATTGATCTTGATTATGCTGACGACAAGATGTTGCTGTTTGATAACTTTGAAGCAGTACAAACAACCTTAAGCGCTATTTCACGTTCTACTAAATACTTCTGAATGCGCTTTGCGGCCTCAAAATGCAAAGTACTTCTACAAGTTTGCTGTGATTACGTAGGTTTAATGTTAGATAATGAAGTCATGGAGGTTGTTGACCGATTTATATACTGTCCGAGCTGTGACGAAGGTGTAGGGAATGATGTAGAAACGCGTATTTCCAAGGCTAAGTCGGTGTTCGCCAATCTGAGGCACCTATGGCGACAGAGAGGTATCTCTCTGAGTGTTTAATGGTCGCGTATATCAGACAACAGTGAGGGCTGTATTATTTTACGGTAGCGAAACCTGGCCGCTCAGGGTAGAAGACGTGGACAGTCTTCAGATATTTGACTACCGATGTCTGCGTTCAGTCGCTCAAATTGGGTGGCACGAGCAAGCGAGCAACGAGGAGATTAGGAAGCGGGTATTTGGTAGATTGTGGAACAAGTTCTTTCGTTCAATCCTTATATTTGCACATGCTTAGGTGATTAGGTCATGTACTAAGGATGCCAGCTAGCTGTCTGCCACACCAAGCACTCTTTACCGACGTTATGGTCGACTGGCGTCAGGTGCGAGGTGGACAGATGATGACATGGCGTAGGGAAATGAAATCGTTCATCAAAGGGTTGGTCATTGTAGATCAGGTTCGTCTCCCGAGCTGGAGCCCTCGCGACTCACAGAGTCGGTGGCTTGAGACTTTACGTGAGATGGCGACTAACCAAGCTCAGTGGCGTGAATGTTTTCGTTGTTTGACCGAGTTTTCTGTGAAGTGAGTGCACTTAACGATGCCGTTATGAAGTTGTCTTGATGTTGACGCCTTACTTCCACTTATAATTTAATTGTGCGTTTGCAAGGTGTAGACACCTTGCTGATGATGTATGTTTGAATATAAACGTAAGTATTTTTAGTAGTTAGGTTCCCTCCCCTTCTATCTTCCTATCTAGGTTTTTTTTTCCTCCATGGTTGTGTGGCAGTTAAGCATCAGGGCGAACCGCTGATGTATTTTTGTCTGTGACGAAGATGATGAATGATCTTCTCTCAATTGATATCGACCTTGATCTTTTGCTGTCTTTTCCATGAGCTTCATGATAATTATCAGTATTGACGTGTTGTGGTCCAAAGGCACTTAGTTAACTGTCCGTCGTTTGCTCGATATGAAAGGATACAGAATACTGAAAATTCACCTCTGCGGATGTATAAAACGTATTGTTGTATTGTGGGCTCAAGGACCTTTTCAACCTGAAAGCAATCCAAATTGTTACGTACACTGAACTCACGGCGCTGATGTCAGCGAATGTAGCTGAATATCAAGATCCGACGTGTGAGAAAACTGGTCAAACCTTGGCTCTGTCTGCACCTCTTTGCAGTTTGATAAAACTACACACAATGTTTGATGACAGTCCAAAGTGAAGCAGCACAACTGCATATCATATAAGGTCAGCTAGACTCAATGATTAATATGATAACGGAATTATCGTTGTTCATACGGTTGACTGTAGACGTGAATCACGTAGGATGGAAAGCTCACGTTTTAAGTAACCGTTACGCCTAGTGGACAGATGATAAGACTGCCGAAGCCTGTGTGATTCACAGTGATGCAGTGAATACCACTTAATATAAATACTGATGGGAAGTGACTTCAACTTACTGACTCGTCTCACTAGAATAAAGTTGTGCCATTCCTGAAGATGGAAGCAGATGCAAATAACTTTGCTCACGTTACCACACAAAACACCCAGTGCACCAATATCACACTTATTGATGGGTGTAACACCTAGACTGAGTCATTGTTGTTTAGTGGTCATCTATACATACATGTACTGCGTGGATTATAAAAATTACAATGTGACTTCGGTACATCACATCAGTGTGGAGTTGAACAATACATCGCATGGCAGTGTATGTTATCTCAAACCCAATCTTGTATATCGATGAGAACGATGAGCAGGCTGAACCATCGTTTCGAAGATCGCGTACTGCTGCACACCGTAAGCAAAGGGTTGACTACAGGCATAATTTTTCCTATGGCTCATGTGCTAAACCTAAGCTAAGAATAGGCATGGTAGTCTGATGTGGAGAAGAAGAACCATGTCCCATAAACTATACAGTGAGCCTGAGGACCATCCACATTCTTTGAGGAGACTGAGGATAATCGCTATTTCAGCAGTTAACCGCAGACGTCCACTATGTCGAACAGAAAGCGGAAATGACCGTAAGTCAGTCAGTTTCGAGGAGGCCAATAGAAGTACTAGTGTTGTGAACTACTACAGCAACTTTTTAAGCTGGTCTGGTACTTATGCTTTACCGACGGTAAAGCTCATTTCTAAACAGCTAATCGTTGCTGTCGGTGATGTCGTTGACCAACAAAAGTAAGAACAAAACGACAACATACCATTGCATGATCTGAGTCCAAGTACGTGCTCCAATAAGAATGACAATCCTGAATGCAACCGCGCCACCTGTAATCAACAGCTGTGTGGTCTATCTGAGACCAGACCTGATTCGAGAAGGCGGGCGCCAAGTATAACACTGACGTGCATGATGCCTAAGACTAGTGCTGGCTAAAAACAGCTTATGCTCAGCGCACAGCTGCAACAATTGTCCGCCATTATCTGACCGATGTGACGCTATCCCAAACTTGCCACCTAAACGAGATTCGGCCTCACCAAGGCGACCGATCTGAGCATTCATATCTCCCGCCAGAACGACTATATCGGAGCTACATGTCGACCGGAGGAGAGCGGCCAGATCTGAGTAAAACGCGTCTTTGACGCCCACGTCACTGCATTCAGTAGGAGCGTAAGCAGACAATGAATAAATTCCTGAAAGTCTTGCATCTAGAGCTGGCCTAAACAGAATCTGCCAAGCGGACAGCACAAAGTCTACTGTTAACAGGAATCCAATCTATCAATGAGACTGCAGCCGTTGAGCTAAGGACTATACCTACTCCAGCCTGACCTGTAACAGCGGCTGTGGAGTCACCCGAAGTGTATAACCAGTATCGGGTAGACAATGTGGATGCTGTTAGTTTTATACACTGACTACTGACCTGGATTCTAGTTTCCGAGATACAGCAGACAGCGACATGCAATGAGTCTAACGTTCGTGCGAGAGCGGCCTGCTGACCTGTCTGTTTTAGAGTGCGAACGTTGAAGGCATCCATATTAATCCGCATTCTAGGTCTAAGCAAGGGACGAGGGAGGCCTGAAGCTAAATGGCAACAGACGGAACTTACCGGCTCAATGTTATCAGGGGTAGTTATATCTGTTGTGGGACCTGTGGAGTAACTGTCAGAAATGGAGGTTGGGAGGGGCCTGAAAACTAAATTTGATAGGACAGTGGGGGAGAGGTCAGTAGTAGCATGTTTTCGCCCATCCACCCTGTTTTATGCAACAGATAGGGCGACCCGGTTTATCTGCGAGACGGCCGATGCAGTGTTGTAGATTATTCATGGCTGTGTTCGGGCTGAGATACTGCCAGGCGCCCAGACCTAAACAGGAGAACGATTAGGGTTTTCAACCAAAACCTTTGGCTTAAAAGCCTATATCGCAAGGCAGCGTGTGGATGGCAATGTACCAGAATTGTTATGTTTTTCGAAAAAAGATGTCAACCTTCTTCCAACCCCCAACCTGGAGGACCAGGAGACTGGTTTATCAGACCTCTACCTATTGACCTATCTGGCATGAGTGAATCTATCGGTGTGGTGGTCACACCGTCCAGTTTAGCCCAATAGGTCATCGAGATGCTCAAGCCGTCACACCGCATCAAGATCCAGTCTCGTTGTGACCATGGCTCCATTTCTGTGGTTACTTCAGGGATAATGGTACTGAGTTTGAAATAAAGTCGAGCTAAACATGGACTAACAGAAGCGCAAGACCGCATGGGTGGAAATAAATGCTTGTACGGGAACATAGGGGAAAATATGAAAGTACATTCAGAGATCCAAAGGAACAGGTTGGTTGTGTGGGATAAGATCTTTGCTGAGGCGATGTTGCCACCTAGTTGTGCAACTCACTTTCATAGGCAGTGTGAAGTGAATGGGCTGTGGTCAACTTGGTTGCCTCGTGAGTTCACATATAAATGAAATTGGAGTATGTTGCTTCTTTTCCTGATGGACTGGCAGCAAGAGCTCCGATCAGTTGCTGATGATATCCATTTTCTAATAACTAGTAGTAGATTTAGATAAATACCTGCTGCGCTTCATCATATACGCTCACAACGATTGTTCGTATTATGTTCGTTTGTTGGGTTCGGTGTTTGTTTCGTGGAATTTCTCTTTTTTGTCACACTCACAGTAAAGAGCAAGAGTTGATTTCCGTGATCAGCCCAATTCCTTGGTAGTCTTCAAACCACCTCTGTTGATTGATTTTATTAACGTGAGTCCAATATAGGTCACTTCGCTCATCTCATCTATTCACACACACGCACGCCCGTACGTGAGCAGTCGTGTCATGCGATGAGGTAAACTTGCACACGCGCATGCACGCTGCACTGGATAAATCTGAACCGTTACTAGACACAAAATACCATCACTAGAACGTTATTCCCCATGCTGGATGACAGCTGTATTTTACTTGATACGTTGGTGTCAGTTCGAAGAGGGATAGACTACAATGAGACAAATCGACGTTTTGGTTAACTTTTAATTTGTTATTAATACTCGCTGTCCGGTCCTGTGTTTGCACCAACTGTTGACTCACGCAGTTTGTCTGCCCTGGAGCTGATAACATTCCTTGTTTTGTGTAAACCCAATCGTTGATTGTTTCTATTGTTGTGACTATCCGCATATCCTATATATTCTAATGTTTTACGTTCGTGACTGAAGAGAGTAAACGAAATGTTAACAGCTCGCGAAGTATGTCTTCTATCGTTACTGGTGAATTGGATCAAAGGAACTCAGTGTTTTAACTTTTATCCTGCAATCCAGTAAATGATTTGATGATAAGTCAATCAGAGATCACCGTATTTCGTTGAAGCCGCGAAGTAACTTTTGTATGATTGCGGGTTTGCACTAGGACTAGTTTTTGTCCAGGTTTATGATCAAGTAATCTGTTTGTTTCTCTTCCGTGTCATCCAGATGCATCAGTGGATACAACCATCATTGAGGTATACAAGATATGGCTGCCGTGGCAACTGTAATGCAGTTGCGTTTAAGAAATCAGGTCAGCGGAATCTCTTGCATGAGCATGGCTAGTTACGAAATACTGATCGGTTAGCTATGAATAACCCAGTAGCGTTTAATACACAGGTAATTCAAAGGTCATACGGTACTGGTTGATCTCGGTTTAGCTTACGGCTGACACCTACGGTCGTCGACCTGACTGTTCATACTGTTTAAACAAATGGGGATGCTGACTACCGAAGCAGCCGCAGCATCAACACAAATTGTTTCTGAACACACAGGGGGGTGATTATAATGTCTGACAGTCAAAGCCTCAGCAAACTGGAGGATACGTTTTCCGGTGACTTCGAAAACTCACAGAGAATGCGTCACAAACCTTGACTTTGTGTTCTGTTTGTATTAGATGTTTCGCTATTTATGATACCGGGTGCCGTCCGTCGGTCTCTATGCACGCGCCTGGCGCTTCTAGTTGTGTTTCCAGCCACTCGGGAACATGCTCCTTGATGCGAGAAGCCAGCTGACGCTTTGTCCTCCCTATGTAGCTCATACAGAAAGACGTCTAACAGCTGCTGTATCCAGTTTCTATAACGCTGTAAATCTATGTATAATACAACGAACCAAGGCCTTACCACTCTCCTCAACTGCAAACGAACAGCTTACATCTGTCACATCCCACTGTTTATACAAATGTTCATGTAGTTGCAGTATGAGCTACATAGGGAGGACAAAGCGCCAGCTGGCTTCTCGCATCAAGGAGCATGTTCCCGAGTGACTGGAAACATAACTAGAGACGCCAGGCGCGTGCATAGAGGCCGACGGACGGCACCCGGTATCATCAATAGCGAAACATCTAATACAAACAGGACACAGAGTCAAGGTTTGTGACGCATTCTCTGTGATTTTTCGAAGTCACCGGAAGCGTATCCTCCAGTTTGCTGGGGCTTTGGCTATCAGACATTATAATCCCCACTGTGTGTTCATAAACAATTTGTGTTGATGCTGCGGCTGCCTTGGTAGTCAGCATCCCCATTTGTTTAATCTTCATTTCCGTGTCTGTTTGTCTAATCCCTTAAGCCATTATTTCCACTCTACGGAACCTTATCTTAATGTTTAAAATTAGTTACACGTCCGTGTTTGATCAGAATGTACGAAATTTTACTCCGGAGAACATCACATAAACTACGTCTTCTCATTGCCTTATTCAAGTTCATAAGGGGACCAAATTGCTTCAAATATGTTCATACTGTAATATGTCCACTAAACTGGTATTGACTAGTATCATGTTAAAGAGTCCGGTAAGCGTCGTAACGAGAGACGTTTATTATGGCCGTTAGGGTAGAATTTATGGAACATCCGTTGTGTCCATGAAGGTGTTGCAGCGATATTTGACTGCCGTGAACTGTTTTCAAAGACCACGTTGGTTGAATGGTACTCTGCTCCGTCTGTCACATGATAGTTAGTTGGAAACATTGATATTCAGTGTTTTTATTCATCTGCATTTTGTTTGCTGTTAGTATAAATACTGCTATATACTACTCATTGCATCGGTGAGCGGCATATCATAAAAATGCATTAATTAATAATCACTTCCCTGATTATCATGTGATAACTGCAGAGTGACCATTGGTTTCGCGCATGGAAACCTATGGACGCATGTCTGGACAATGACCGATACAACTGATGCTTACAACGGGTTGTTTATGTTCAGGGCGATGTGTATTTTTCATGTTCGTTTCTACAACAGTTTAATCGTTGGCATCAGCAGCCTCTTAGCTGTGACCACACTATTGTTTATTGCTTGCTCATGTTTGTTATCAACTATAAATTTTCACTTTTGGTCCGCATACACGTGAGCACACATTTTTAAGTTTTCAGTACCATATTATCAAATCTTCCGGCGTTTTTATATCTTCTCCACCTGAAGATTTCCTGGTCACATTTATCCATTTTTCGACACCGCTTTTCCTTGACTGGATGCCAGTGGGGTGGGGGTTCTCAAGTACTTCTCTGGTAATACTCAATTTCCCACAAAGCGATTCAGCTGGCACGGTTAACACTGTGATATGTTGGAGTAGTTAGTGGTAACAATGTCATCGCACTGGAATCTCAACAGCGTGCTTGATCCAAACAAACGATAGGAAGAAATTGCAACGTCTATACGAATGAGATGAGAAGAAGTATGTTCCAAAGAAACATTGCAGATACGATATTTCTGGTGTTCCGCTGATTTGATGAAACTTACGAACTTGCGACAACTGATTCTCCTGATTCCATTCACGACAGCGGGTGTTGTGAATCAAGCCGTAAACCCGCGAAGAATGCATAAGAACCGTGAAGCTTACCCGAGCGGTGCAAATAGACGAGACAGGCGTTTTTTAGGCAATTTTCCAGTATTGTTTCCCCCCGGTCGTAGCTGCATCGGTGGTTGACAAAGTGTTGGTTGGGACTACATGCAAAAGAAGACGGGTCACGAGTTGACAGCTTGTGACGGCCACTTGATAACTAGTCTGAGCACCATGACAACAGTTCAGCTGGCCCAAACCAGCTCATTTATCTGTGGAAATAGTACTTTCAGTTATGACGATTCTCCGTCGGAAACCGAGGTGGTCTTGAGACCTCAATTGTTAAAGCGCAATGAAACTCCCCATCTAGACTTTCCCCGGCTCTGTGGTGAGGGGTTGACGTGCGAACTGACCTCACTCCGTTCCATATAGGAGGCTGAAGAAGTGCATCGCAATTTAAGCCTATTGGCAATCGTTCTTGTTTTCAAAATTGCATCAGAGCAACATATGACAACCGCAGAGGTATTAACCTTGCCTCTATCGCTTCCAACGTACTCACAAGTCTCATAATGTGACGGCTTCTGCAACACAGAGTGAACCAGATAAGAGAATAACAGATTTTCAACTTGATCGTGGGTGCATCGATCGTATATGTTCACTTCGCGACAGACACTAGAGCACCGGCGGTCTTTTGTTTACCTAGCGGTACTGGTCCTTTTCGACCTAAAAACTACCTGTAATCCGGTTGCCCGGCATTTTTCCTGGGGCTGCCTCCACAGCAGAGAGGTCCCGGTGAAGAGTCAGTTTATTGAGACCGTTTTATGCTGGCTGTGACTGCAGACTGCATTTATAGACATCCGTTCCAGGTATCTTCTACCTCAAGTAGCGTGCGATTGAGGTGTCCAGTCTCCCTTTTCTTACGCAGTCACTTAATGATTGATTTGGTGGAAACACATTTATTCCGAGGATCGCAGAGTGGAGCTTCTATCAGGTAGTAAGCCGATTGGTATTGAATGTGCAGACGACATTGTCTTACTTCTGCAGACAACCTGCAGCCCATGCTAAACCGGCTGAATGGCATGGCCAATATGTATGCTCTCTGCACTTTTAAAGTGTGAAGTGCTGTTACAAGATTGAGTTGACTCTACCCCTGTCCTTTGTGCAATTGGAACGCTCGTGACTATTGGGTGTATCATGTCATCAGCCTGTAATATTACGGATTAGGTGTTCATAAAGATAGCGAACGCACTTTGAACGTCATCTGTAGCATCATAAAGACGTCTAGTTGTCGATTAATACGTGATGGTACAATGCGTGTGTATAGTCGATCCTGCTCTGCGAGTCTGAGATTTGACTCATTGAAGTAGTGTGTGTGTATAGTAGATCCCGGTATTCCACCACCATTATCTCCACTATTTAGATGATATCAAGTAGATTAGTCGCGCTAGAAACGCGACCTTTTGTCCGCGCGTGTTTGCAAAATTTACAGAACCGTGATCAGTAGTTGATGTAATGAATATATACACCTCGCCGATTGGTCTCGTACTCGATATGCCGGCAGAGCACCTTTCTCATCATATGTTCTTCAATACGGCTGTTGGTTATACGAAATTACAAGGCAGCTAGAAGATCATGTAATCACTTGCTATGAAAGCCCTAACCATCTCATTGGTAATTGCCGCTTGCCATTTTGGGGGTGTTCATGACCAACCGTATCGTTGGCTGGAGGTGACCTTTGACAAAGCCGATCTCTGTCTGTGTGATTGTTCCGTCTTGGTAAGTTTATGTCGTTTTCTTTTCTCACTTATTTATTTCGTGCATGTGTACTTGTATATCTGTGTGCCATCTTGTTTACTGCTGCTACCTTCCGTATGGCTCAATGTTAAACCTGTGTGTTCATGTTTGTGTTTACTACGCTGGTCTTATTGACACGATTGTGTGACGCTGCAGAGAGTGCTGCCGCAAATGCGCTGCTGGGTTAATAGGTCTCTGAAGTACCTAGCGAACATCTAACAAAGAGATGGCGAATTTGTTGGGCTGAGGTCAGTTTTATATTTTTCCATTCATATCAACTAACTAACCTCCGGCGTTTGATAAACCACCTGTTATCTTTTTTAGAAACTCGAATCATGATGGTCCACTATCTTTTCCTCATCTATGCTAGTGCGCTGTGTGGCGAAAGTTTTATTGAGTTCAGACTCCACAATTTGTAAGCAATTGGCGCTCGATTTTTACATAGTGGATTCTCAATTGACCTCAAGTATACTCCGACTAAAAGCATACACCATTGTTTGTCTTCCTGTTCCCATGTACTCTTTTGTTGAGGTTCTCTCCAGTCTAGCTCTCTCTCTAACGATAAAGCGTTCGTTTTCGTCTGACTAACGAGCACTGGCATGCTGAACTACAAAAACTTCCATTCACACTCCTCCGGATCCTATTCCTTTGAGTTTCTATCGAATATACTGTGTGTGTATGAGAGAAAGAGACCACATATGGTGCAGCATTGGTCACATGTGATAACGGTTGTGCGCAGACATTCTTTGGCTTTGGTCACTGTGACTGGATAATTCGGAAACGGATACCGTCAACCGTGTAACTTTTGGCGAAAGTTTGCACCGAGAAGCGTTTCGATCGAATAAGGTCAACATACGTTCACATTGCACAACGGTAGCATAGATTTGTTCATCCAAATGAGGTGTATGTTCTGTCTGGGTTACTTCTTTCTTCCATTGATCCAGCATGCATCGGTTACCGTGCCCCTTGATGCTGACCGATCCGACTTGGTTAGAAGGTGTGTTAGTGTAAACACTGTCACAGTGTTGGGACTCCAACGTGATTTTTCTCATTTCCACTCTGTGACACTGAGAGCACTAGTGTTACTCGCTTGGTTTGGATCACTCTGAAGATATACCAGAATAATATCAGGGAAACCTCTTGAATTTTCCCTTGCTAATGTCGAGTCGCCTACAAGTGTATTGGAATTCTTGAAGTGTTACAGGGTCGCCTTAAGTTGCTAAGTTATCATTGAGGAGAAATGTCCATTCTGACTGTGGAGGATCGCCATGACTGCAATATTTTATTCTTGTGTCATGTCTGTCGTTTATCCGTTGGCTATTGATTTTTGTTTTCAGGCTCTATATCAGTCTCGATTCCTTTAGATTGAACCGTTACAACATTTTCGTATTGCTAGTTTGTTCTCGCCTAATAGGTTGAGAAGAACATCAATTTACGAGAAAGTTGTACTACTCACTGTTTTATCCACCGTGGATGACTTTCCTCAGGCGTGTTATAATCCGTCGAGCTGTCCTCTTTTCAAACTTTTCACTACTGTGCTAAGTACCGTTGTCAGCAACTTTTGGCCTAATCGGTGGTGCTGAACTTTCTTTTTCCGTGGTTAAGTTGGTGGAAGTTCACCGTAACCGTTTTGTTTTCAGATGTCGTGACATTGTACATGGACTGGGATCTCCTGGAACTAAGCTGCTGTGAATCTCAACCAGTTCTGCTCCTGATACCTTAGTGGTAACAATGCCTGATTGCCAATGACCAGTAGATTTGAACCCGGTTATGACCGTTGCTCTTATCCAGGTTTGAACAGGCTGACAGTATCTAGTGTCCATGATCTTGTGTATCACATTGCATCTCGTGCGCCTTGTAGTGTGTAAACTGGACATCTCCGTGATAACCATGCCTGTCTTTGGTTATTCGTCCAGATTCCCTGAGCCTGCTTTACCGCGTCCAATCAGGTTTTAATACATTTAATTATAATAATAAAATTAGCTGATTGTTTGGGTGTGTACATCTCATCATAACGTTTACTGTTGTTTGGCTAGGTGCTGGAGGAGGAGCATTGTTGGCGAGAGATTCTGCATCGCCGAACGGAAGAAAAAGACCGGACGAATCGTAGGTCTCGGCATGATTCGCATCGTAAACCGCTTTCGGTCACTGCCCAACAAGCATTGGATGCCTATGAGCGTCAACTGCGGCTGGAAGCGAAGCGCCAGGTGGAAGAATTGGCAGCCGTAGAATTGCCCAGGGCCTCGGGGAGAACGTCGGAGTTTTGGCATGAGGTTGTGCAGAAACGAAAGCTGGTCGATCGTTGGGGTCATGACGGTTGGGAAGAGCTGCAAAAGCCCGGTCCACCACCGCCACTCTCCGAGTCGTTCCGCAAAGCGGGCAACGGAAACACGAGCAGCGACTCCCCCAGATTACCCGTTTCTCGCCTGCGTGAGCCGATGATAGAGGCGATTCCTCAAAGAACTGTTGTTGAACGGTCACCGACTTCGAAACCTCCGAAAAGAAAAAAACAAAAACATGAGAAGAGAACGAAATCCAAAAAATCAAACAAGCGCCATAATTGTAGAAGTGCGGACTCTTCAGCCTCTGTTTGCTCTGACACTGGCTCTTTGAGCACTTTGCAGTCCGATGAAGAAATTGAATGGCTAGAACGCAAACTGACTTAATGACATCCACCAACCAGCCTTAACGGTCGACTCAGGAATAACTTTGTGTTGTTTAGGACGTTTTATTTTTCGTGCCTTCTGCTGTGATTTGCCTAACTTGCACGTTCTGACTGGACTTCTGAACTACGAAATCCCAAAACCGTTTGTACATTCTCTTTGCAAATGGAAATTCCCATAATCTGAACCATTATTGTTTTTCTTTTGGCACACCCAGACTATTCTAATACGCCTGCCACTCCGAGTTGGTTTGCATAAAATGGTAAATTTGGAACGGAATGCGTTTTAGGTGACTCATAATTTGTGGTCGCTCCGATACGTTATCAAAATGTGAGCTGGTTTATTCGCGTACATCGAAGAGCCTGACGTCTCTAGTTTTGTTGGTTGGGGCCTTTAGCTGAGTGGTCACTCAGTGTTAACGTCTTCATGTTTCTGTTCTGTGTGACTTCCTTCACTTGATGGATACAGTTAGTGGATTCGCAAATCGGAGTCAAATATCTTCTTCAAGGTTGTGCCACCATTTTTGGCTAACTCATTGTAGTTCAATAATTCTAATCAAACGGTCAGTACGCATCCGATAAATTGGTCTCTTGCGTTTGAGTTCACGTATTGATCCATTATCCATTTGTATGCTGTCTTCATCATTAAACTAGGATCGATCGACGACCTTACGCCATGCGAATAAGTTATTATCATGGGTTTTGTTGAGTGACTGAGATTGAAGGTGTACCGTACCATCTCTGAGACCTGTTTCACAGAATGGTTTTTGATTAGTCATATCTTAGTACCCAATTACTCGAGAAATTTTTCACATTTACTCTAAGATTTTGGGCAATACTTTCCCCGTCTATATTCGATAGAGGGCCATTAGCGTAATGTAAGGTTGCTCTCACGAAGATTTCCCTTGTTCCCTACGGAATACTTAAATTTATTGTGTTTATATGGTCCGTCCAGATACGCAATTTAAACAACATTTATTTGGTTTTTCAAATAAACCCGGAGATTTCATCAAAAGTCAAAATGTGGCGAACAAACTCGATTTCGGTGTGTCATCTTCAGATCAAATACAAAACAATAAATATGAGATTAGTTGTCAAGTCAGGATTTTGTGGAATTTTATACAGTGTGAAGCTAATGTCGTTTTGGGATTACGGACATGGTTACTGTGGTGCCTTGTCAAGTGTTCCAACGACGACAGACCATGGTAACTTCAGCGCTTGAACAAAAGACTTCTGGGCACACAGATTAGGGTTTCGCAGCCGGATTCCGATCGCCTCCGCAGTAGGCAAGATGCGACATCTCACACTTGTGGTATGAACACGTGTGGCACGGTAGATCGGCTTGAATGCGACATCCACAATAACTCTGTGACCCGTATCAACTAGGTGGGCCAAAATTGCGCTGGAAATCTTTCGTTGTTGTCCGGTCGTCAGCTAGGCTGAGTGGTCTTCGCGTATTCTTTCTGACTTTTATTCATAAGAACCACAACAAAGTGCCACGTTTCTTGCCGCACAAATTAGCTGGAAAATTCATCAGGTGGTTCTGCTGAATTGTCATGTAAGTTAGTATACCTGGGCATAAGTGCGTGTTTATCTTGCTTGTTTATTATATATGTATGTATTATGTGAGTAAGATTCTTCAACATCTCCATTATTAAACTCTCGGTTGTACAAAAGTCCGAAATGTTCTACAACAGAGGATCTTCCTTGAAAAATAGTTTACGGAAGTGCGCGCTATGTCACCCCACTCAGCTGACCATGAATCATCCAGCTATATGTAGTTTTAATCGCATAAGCCTGTTTCTGCCCACCGACATAACCTGATCAAATACCTAGAGGAATTCTGGGACATCAAACCTAATCAGTCTGTTGACCTTCTTCTGGTCAATCTCTCCGAAATCAGTCTCCCCTAGGTGATATCATTGCTCACCCACATCTTGCAAGCGGGCTACGAGCCCGAAGGAAAGCTTCTTTGTAGTATACGCCTCGTCATTCTCAACGGTCTGGTCTACAGATGAAGGAAATAACTTGAGTTTTGCTTTGGCAAACAGGGTTAGTGGCGTCACTGAGAGTCGTAATCATCAAGCACGCGTGAAATGTATCAATGTGATGTTTTTATTAAAACTTCTTTTGGTGAGAGTTGAGTCTGAGCCACTGTCATGGAAAGCACAAGTTCCGGCGAAACCTATCGGGGTTTTCACACACACTAGAACCACCCCATTTCGTGAGCACTTGTTGTCGGAGCTACTCCTCACCGCTACTGGACGGAGGCTCTCGTGGCGTTTGGTCCCTGAGGTTACGCATCTGATGATTATGAAGACCTAGGTAACTGACGTCATCGTACGAGGTTATCACTCGGCAATCTAAAGCCACCGTGATGCGTCATGGCAACGGAAACGAGTGCCCGATCATCGTGCGCTAGACCATCTACTGGGTACATCAGATCTGATGAACTCCGGGCATTCTTAAAAAATCTACGCACGTTTGCACAAACCATAATTCACAAGAGAAAGCCTTGTGGTAGCGAAGTTGGGAGTGAATGCTAGTTCTTTCCGTAATTTTCCCTCTCCTTAGTTACATTTGAGCAGAAGCAGCATCAGTTTGTCAATATTTTCCCTGCGTCACCCTTGCGCATTGTAGAGGGGGCTCGGCAACCCTCGGCTCGCGCATTTGCGAGCTGATCCCATCTGCTTCCTCAAGCGATTCAAATCGTAGACTGAAAAGGTAGTTCCATCAAAGTCTGTTTCAACGTATTCAGTGAATTTAGATCTGCTTCATAATTCATCTGCTCAGAAGCATCACTGAAATTTCCCATACCACCGAACAGACCTGTCAGTCTATCAACAGTGTTTGAAACGTGTACATCGATCTAAGATATAGCCTCCACGCAAGCCAGTGATTGTGACACCATTAAGCAGTCCTCGGTTATCATGCGAGTCCTTCCCTGACAAGAATGCAAAAGGTAAAGCATTCGCTTGTCACGATTTCCCATTCTTGTTCCAATATAGTATTTAAATTGTTTCGTGATTTTCCAGCAGGTAACCGGATCGTCAGTAAAAGTGATCAATTCGTTCTTTGGCAAATCAGTGGAATTCACAAAAGATACGGGGGCTGATTCCGCTACGAAATCTTCCAGGGGAACTTCAAGCTCACAGAGGACAGAACAAACAGATTCTAACAATTTATCACATACTTCTCGACACAAGTTTGCAGAATTCTGTGGTTCAACCAGCGACAGTCTTCGACGTTGAATCAGCCCTTAAACCAGCGACACACTTAGATTTTTCATGAGATAGTTTGGCTACTACCATTTATTCTCATCCTGCATTAAAACCTTCTTTGATTTCAACTCCATGGTTAAATGCATCTCCTTTGGTCTAATGATGGTAGCAGTTGACAGAACACTAACGTTACTTCTAACACTTACCTGATCGTTCGAAACAGGTCTATTCTAGTTAGAGCGAGTACCAGTTCTGTTAAATAGCAGGACGTGTTTCTCTGATGGCATATCTTTTGAAACCTTCGGGCTTCGGAGTATTTTTGACGAATGTGGCCGAGTAGTTAAACTACAAATACTGTTCTGATCGAATCATCTTCAAACAACACGTGCAGACAACCAAGCGACTTCAAAACAAGATTCGATCGAAGAATCTACGGTACTATTTGGTGGGCAATGAAATATGGGCGACGAACAGCTACATACCCCAACTATGACAGCCAGCATCAACAGTGCATTTATGCCATAGATGCACAAATCGACTGCCCAAAGTTATACAAATATTACAAAGGAAGTATAAAAAGTTACCTCATAAATCCCTTTCATTGATCAAACGGATCATGGAACATTCGTTTCCTGTGAAACTCTTCAGATACGAGCCAGTAGACTACTCAGTGACATTCAGATCAGCAAAACCGTATACGCGAGTTTACTTAGTATGGTTATTGTCACTAAACCTATTTCTCATTACTGTCGTTTTATTACATTGTTGACAGTAAACTGTACAATTGTGCTGGAGAAATAAATACCTCATTTGCCCAGTCCGAGTGTTATTACTACTGCGTCGAAACTAGCTCTGAGGTTGAGCTAAGTCAATTACTTCATTTCTGTAATTCTGAAACGATCACATCTAGTAAAGTCGCTAAATTTATAAGGAAGAATATTATGGTGATAAAAGTATGTTTGCCAGTGCATCTGTAATAACCACGCTCGAGCGGGCGCGATCAATGCAGACTGTAGGATCTGTTACCTTTTTACTCTCTTGTTACATACTATTCTTCATACGTGTTATGTTGATTGTACATATAAACCAATTGCCTATTATTTGAATTACTACACACTTTGTCTGCTGTTTCCGGGAGTTAACTGTGTTCCAACAGTCGACTTTAGTACACCGAAGAGACTGAATTCGCTGGATTTTCTCCATTATTCAAGCGGAACGTTCTTCCAATATTTAGCGGACTTAATATGGTGGAATTTGTCGTAGGCAGTTGCTGTAGATTGTTTGGTTCCACTACGAAACAATTTCCAGTGATACATAGAAATTATAACAGTACAATACGACAATCGCGAAAATCCATTAGAAAGACGGCATAATAAGAGGGAAGACAATTTAGGCCTCTGAAATAGTTGGTCGCCCTCACTGCCAAAAAACAGGTTAGTATGTTTCACAAGATTTGATCAGAAAGATGTTATGTTACAACAATTTACTGTGTACAACATTATGTCTGAACCAATGACCAAAGCCATGTGGGAAACACTGTTCAGAAAATAAAAACATCCAATGTCAAAGGATTTCGCCGCTGTTTAGTGTAAATGACATACTGAAATGTAGAAGTAGATCTGTTGGAATAATTAAGGGTAGAAAAATGTGAAATTTCGCAATCTGTTAGGCTTCCACTGAAGACAAACCACAGCGTTTGTCTCACGGGCTAATCGTCTAGTAGACCACCTCAATCGCCAACACGTTCCTCATTACGTTCAAGCAAACGCGTGAAGTAGACAAAGTGTCTGTTTTTGGTTCTACTCGGCACTCGCAACTGTGTCAAACACCATACGACAGCATTACCGCGATCTCACCAGCCTATGGTCACTCTCTCAACCCAGTGAGAGAGTTCGCGAGTATCGCGTGGTGGCCAACTGTGATCGGTTCAAATCGTAGCAAAGCTTTTGTTCACACGGTACTCAGGCGTCACATTCTGCATGCTCAGGTGATTGTGTAACATCCGGCAGTGCTAGTGAGTCATACAACACGGACTACCGGGGTGAGGCTTATCTGTAACTGTGAAACATGGAATAGCCTTATCCGTTGAGTTCATATTTAGACGACTTACGGTGAGCGTTCACGAGAATGCCTCTAACTAGCCGCTTTACTTGTCTTGAAGTCTTTAAGAACGTACGGCCACGAAGCGCGGTAGATGAACAAAAGCTCAACCTTGTGTATTTTCTGGTCGCTTACCGACAGTTCATTCTTTTTCTTTGAAACACGGTGTTACTTGCTAATAACCACGATATGTCCGTTCTAGCTTCCTTCGAGTTGCCCGTGCGTATTTTAAACGGCAAGCTGCGGGAGATTCGAAAGTTTCCTAATTATCTATAATAGGAAAATGTTATCTTCATCTTGACACGGTTATCGACGGATTGACAGTAAAGCGAGTTGCTCCCGACTGAACACGCAACGTCCAGATCTGGTCGGTTACCTTAAGTAAAGAAGATAGCGATATTCTCCACATCGGCAATGATTTCGAGGTGACGATTGTTGCTCCGTTTATTTAATCTAATTTTAGTAATGAAGCTTTGGAGTTTTGCGTGCAAATGCGTCGCAAAGGACTGCTGACGGTGATCGCAATTTAAAAGCTTTCCACTTCTAATTCGTTCTATTTTCTGCAGTCCGACCATGGACGCAGCAGTAACATATCTAATCCTAACTAACTTCAACATTTCCGAGGTGCGCGGACAAGCTTCAACTGCTCAACCTAAATACTGAGCCTCGTATGTGATGTGGCTTTTGCTTATCCGGTGCCGGTAAAGCAGATTCTTAGTTACTGAATAAGGTTGTTTTTGAACCAAGCCCGTCAACATTGAATCCCATGTTTGGGAATCTCACGGACTTTGTTTGTATGGTTCGGTTTACTAGCAGCCGCTGGCTTTGGGTGATCATGTCGTCGTGTTGTTTCGCTGCTTTGTAATCAACGACAGACGTCGTTATCAGCCTTTTTTCATTTAACATTTCGGAAGAAGATTCAGGTGTTATAAGTTCCGCTGTTGGTCAGCAACCGTGAATTGTCACCAGTGGTTCAGTGTATTGATGACGGAATTAGAAGGCAAGCTTTCCAAAACTTTCATATTGTTGTATAACGTAAACTCTAACAGCATTCATCAATGAAGTTCGTGCATCCCAAACAGTAGGCTATGCAACTGTCGTATCGTGAATGTAGGAGACAGGTACGCTTAGGCAGCACTACTGTGTTATAGCACGCGGGACGAATGTACGGTAAAAACTGTAGGCAACATCAGGCGGACAAAAATGTACAGAAACGGTGGACAGTACAGTGTTCACACGCAAGCGCAAGTAGGTTAAAGCTCGATTGACCACACAGTAAGGTCACATGACAAATCCAATATGACATGGACGAGCGGAAGGTTGCGAGTGCATTGGCCTGCTTCGAACGGAGAACGGTGTAACCGGACTCCCCGCACAGACACGGATACGTTATCTGCATGCGCACACTTAACAGGATACAACAAGTGTCTTGAAGCGCACGATCTCAATTCCCTCACCGGAGACACAGAATGGGGAGAGAAGTGCAGTATCCGAACCAAAGTATCAATCATAGATCAAGGCTAGTCTCGAAACGTGAAATGGAATTGGCGGAGAATAAACATGATCAGGAAGAGCACTCCAAGCTTTACAAACATGCAGTAAGAAAAAACCCTTGTCCCCATTTTAGTATATTACATTTGGCCTTCATTTTGGCAGAATAGTTCTTATGGAGGTGCAGTCGCTCACGCTGAACATCAGTTGACTAGGATGATCAGCAGACTTCATTATCAAGGAGGGTAACACCAAGTCACATCTAAGCCGACGACACCCTAAAATGCTCATAGTCGGCGCTGTCAACATTTCTTCGCGAGGCTTAGTTTTCACGCCACAGATTGCTTTAGTGACATAACGATGCACAGTCTCTCAGAATAACTTGTTCTGTTGAAGATATGGCGGTCAGATCGGAGCTCCATGCTGTAGATACTGTCGAATGAAACTGCTATACAGTGCCTGGAAGCAACGATGCATGAACTGTCCAGATAGACATTCGAGTAACACCAGAGTACTAACAGTTTTTTTGCATCTGCCTTAACGTTCAGAGAACTCAAAAAAGGCTATGGGAAATGAAATCATTCTCGACGAGAACTGTCTGGAACAGTCAAATTTTGAAGTAGTACAGAGTTTTTAGAGAGCTGCGATTATGTAGCATTTTACGCTTACCAACATTGAAGTCCAGCCAATTCACTGGAGTGCAACCAACTAGAGTGATATGGCCGTTTCGTAGAATAGGCTTATCATCACCAGTGTACGCGGCACGTCAAGTTTAACTCCATCGGAGGGCGACAATAGCAGGAAAACAGCCAAAAAAGAAGGTTTGTTGATGTACGTCCCGTAAGGAAGCAGGCCCAGAAGTGGATCTTGTATTGCTCCACTGAAACCGAACCTGCAGATGTGGAATGCATTATTTATGCCTACCCTATAAAGACAAATGATTTCAGCCATTGACGGAGGTTGCCGTATACTTCGCAATCAAGGAGGCTACAGATTAAAGCAGTATTTTCCACGCGGTCAAATACTTTGCCAGGATCCAGCCATACGTCGTCAGTACCACTGCTTCGATCAACCACTTTAGTCCACTGATCACTGGTCTACAAAAGACGCTTGCAAAGGCCGTGAAGTACATTGGATTAGCCTCGAGAGTTGAGTTTACCATAATGTCAAACTTTTGAGGCGGCTGATAGTAGAGTGATTGATTGGTAACCACCTGAAAGATTGCATCTAAAACCCTACGAGAACGGCTGTGATGCTCACACTTTTCTAGCTGCTAGGTACTTTTCTCCGAGTAATAATTTGTGAGAACTATAAGCTAACTGAGCTAGCAAACCGCTCAACCACTCAACGCATAACCTTAGAATGTACACAGGCAGGGCCCGGAAGCTATCATCAAGACGCTTGAGGTTGGCCGTCACAGCCGTTGAAGAAGTATTCACGGTGGTTCAGTGTCAACACAAACCCGGAGAACTGGAGGCGGCCGCTACGGAACTCAGCAAGGAATTTGGGGATTATTTTATCGGAGCTGGTGGGGCCTGTTGGGATCATAGGCTGAGGTACCCCATGTTTTACCCTGTGATGTGACGACACAAATAATTAAAAGCTGTCTGGGTCAGTAACAAAGTGCTCGATACACACTGATGACGGTGCAGACTATCTTTGTCAATTAGCGGGATACACTGATTTCTTCTGAAGACGCATATTTTCGAACATTTCCAGGTCTTGATAACCGATTGCATATCGCTATTCCAGGATAAGTATATGGGTGCGGCAGTATGACTGATTTGAAAACTTATTCTTCTCAATGACCGCCCATGGCGCAGATTTACGAGCGTCTATGGATATGATGGAGGTCAGCTTCTGCAGTAAGAATCTCTCGAGTCCGCGCCGTGAGGTAGCCACGCGGTCCGTTTGCCTGCATTTTGCAAACGTTTCTGTGATGAACAGCCGCTTGGTAAATGAGATGCATTCTGAGGATGAAGGCATACAGAACGATTGCGCCACCACTCAGTATGACTGCTGCGGTTACTTCAAATTTATCGACCAGTAGTTCCTCATTTGTGAATATGTAGCCTAAACTCGACGGGTTAAGACCCACTCGCTGTTATTAATGTGTCCCGTGAAAATCAGTGCCCTCACCCGAGGTTTAAAAAGCGCAAGAGGTAGAACCCTTGGAGGTTGCTTATTAAGGGGTTGGAAAGTATTTTCCAGTAAATTGAAACTACCTGCCAGACTTGGTTATAATTTCAAACTCAGATCATAAGAGTTCTGTAGTGGATCCAAGCGCTATATACAATTCAAGTGTGAACACGAAATCAAAAAGTGATAAAAAATGGAAACAACTGATTCACAGTAGTTCGTGAAGGTGCGTCGTTTAGAGTTCCACCACACGGAATGAAGTATCCAATCGACGTGATCTGTTGTATAGTCCCCAGGTAACTTTAGAGGTCACAATCAAGATAATTCCGATGTCCGATGAGTCTGGAAATGTGCTGAAATAAATGCGGGTTCCGTTAGCCGTTAAATCTCCCAAAAATCTGAACACACGCGACACTGAACGCAGAGAGAGAACACCGGGCTCACGACCCTAGAAGTCAATTGTATTGTTAATTGAATCAACTCACATGATTTAAATGAGTGTACATGTAATTTGAAGAAGGTGAAAAATGTGAAAAACAATGAGAATTATGCAATACCAAATGCTGTACAAAACGCTACAGTTCATTCCTTATATTTTCAGAAGGTGGAAGACATGAAAACACTCACATTGGCCAGCGATTGGAACTACTTAAACAATTCGTGCGCCAAACATTTTTTGGAATCGTAGCAGTTACTGAATTTTTGTAAAGGAAGGTTTAGGGAGAAGCGTAGACATCAACCTGGAGATGAACCACCCTCTCGAAGACAAGCACGGAACCGACAAAAGAAATTCGGAGCCACGGTTCGGTTGTAGAGAGAATGCGGAGCTTTGCTGAAAAAGGCCAATGAAGTTCATCTGACTTATTGGCTGATCTAAGCGGATTCGTGCACACGCACTTAATGGACTCAACGGTAAACAAATAAACACTAACTCTGAATTGTGTGAACTGGTTCTGTCGCGCTGCAACGCATCACCTGCCCAAGAGGAGTCTGCCGTAGTGAATTTTGGACACTTTTATCTTCAGCATGAACCATAGAGCGATTTCAGCGATCTGTACACGAGGTCGAGGCTGGGAGCCCTAGTCATTCGGATTCGGTCAGTTTGACCGTTCCGGTATTCAGCTGGCTACTGTTGACCTGAGAGGCAGTCATCGGAAACAGTTTGTAGCACCGTTCTTCGGGATTACAGAAGGTACCAATGACGGAGCGGATTACCAGTCTGATAATGTCTCAAGTGGGTTGGGAATTTAACAACACCGCCAGGTCGGGTTTAGGTCGCTTACTGCGTCACTCTGGACATACTGTGATGAAGCATGGGTGTAACATCCGACCTCTCAGACGATTTAGTTTTTTTTCGTTTTTCCCATGTGCTCTTACCGACTGGTCACTTCTTTCGTGTAGTAGCTTTGTATAGCCACCTCTGCATCAGTTTTGATCAAATCGTTCAACAGTACCGCATTGTTGCCACCGATGTTCGCACTCATTTAACCCTTCCGAACAACTTGCTCGTGACCACGGGTTGTCCGGTCCTGCAATTATTGTGTCACATCCCATCCCCATCGTAAGTTGTTATAACCGAATCCCAATGAACGCGAACGCGAATAACTGATACGAACAACGGTGAACGAATAGCGCAAGTAGAAACCCCTTCCTACTGGCCCTCAAACTGTGAACGAGAAGAACCAACTAACACATTATTAAGGAAGACTCCGGAGAGGCTGTTTATCTTGTCACTGAACGCTTTTTACATTTACATGACAACTGGTCTGTCATCAGAAAAATAGTTCGAATTGTGACCATGTGACCATACGAAAAAATATTTGAATCCCACGCCAATCCATATCTCAATAACGGCTTGAGATATCTAAATTCTGGTTCACGTTTACTCCAAGCCTAACCGCTGAAGAGCAACTAGCAACCTCAAATGAAGGGCCGTTCTAGTTATTGGTAACTATGTAAGACAGAATTTCGGCAATTGTGTAGTTCGCCGGTAGGTGCTTCAATGCCAAAAAGAGTTGGAAACGGTCATTTAAGCGCAAAAAGAGATTTTTCAAATTTGTCGTGAAACGCTAAAATGCATATTACAGGACAACTATACAGACTTTATTGGGTATAATAGTTGTGTTATAATGAGAAAAATCGGCTATACCTTAAAATTGTCCATATTCGCACGTTTATGGAGAAAAATGTTTCATCTTTTTTTCGATAACGGCATCATGTTGGCTTTCGTAATCGATTTTGAGTTCTGAGAATGCTTCCATCGGAATTTTCATGCTGGAACACATATTCTCTTATTGCAGAAACGCTCAATCACGCGTGGTTTTGGAGATATAACTGAATTTGTAATTTTCGACCACGTTGCGTTTGCATTGTACAATAAATTTCAAAGTAATTCCTAATGAAAACTATGCCGCCACATTTGTGGGTTAGTTATACATCTGAATTATATGTTCAGCCTATTTCCCTGACAGTATTCCGTGTAGAAAATGGTCTACGTTATCACGTGGTTGTATCTACCTACGGTATTGTGTAAACATGGGTAACGAGTCCCACTCTATCATTACCAACGTGTTTATTGTTTTGTTTATTGCTTATTCACTATGCATGAATGTAGCTTGCCATATGTACGCAAGTCAACGCTCACTTATCTGACAGATACTGACCAACTTCGATGGTCGTTATTTCTCTGACGAAAACATTGATTCTCATTTGTGCCATTTCAACTACAACTCTTCAATCTCCGAATCATGGACGTTTATGATTCCAATGACTGTTGGTCTACGTTTTCGTTGGCTGCAGACTTCATTGATGGTTATCAATATATATCTTATCTTTTTTGGAGAATTGGAGATCAATACAATATATCTTGAACGGTCGAAATACAAGTTCATCCCGATTTCTCTCGTGTTTTCCTCACCAACGTTGGGCATAGCTTAAGCCAACTGGAGGGAGCAGCTACCAATAAGAGCGCAATGCGTGCAATCATGTCGACGTATTTTATATCATTTGCGACATTTCCGTTTTATCGAGCACGATGGTTGTGTTGCAATGAGTAAAATTGACTGGATAGCTAGGTACACCAATTTCTTCGCAGTATTGAGTTTTGAGCTTGCTGTTTAATAATTACCTGTGTGTTGGAACTGGTGCAACTGATTAATACCCAATCTGTAGTCACTATCGAAAACCAATCGACAATGAAAAGCAAGGACCCAGCGCGTGAACCCTCGTGTATTAATATCGACCCTGGAAAATAGAGTGTACAGAGAAAGCACGTCAAGCTAGCGAGGCACGGAGCGTGTTGTGACTGTAGCCCCGGGACGGATACTATAAAAGGGATAGCTTGACTAAATCAAAAGTAGGTAAAAACAGAGATCATCAAAAATGTACGAGTGAATGCGACTATCAGAAATATCATTTATTATAGTCGCTACATGTGGGACGGCGCAGCCGCGCGACATAGCCTGATTTGAGGACCTTTGGCGTAGTAGGAATTGTAGATTGTATGAAGGACCTTTATGCATTATCATGGTGCAAATTGGTACGTGGATCACTATCTGCTGATTCAGGCATCACACGGATTGTGATTGAGTGGGTGCGCATCAGGTTAGTTGTAATACCATGAACCTTCAAGATCCCTGTATCTGACTTTCTGCCCCTGGTAAATCGAGGTGTGTTCTAGTAGAGTTTATGAATACATTGTCAATCAAGTATATCGTAAATATTCTTTTCGGCGTTTGACTCCGAATGATGCGAACGCTTTTATGTGACATCTGAATTCGTTCGCCCCAGCATTACGGCCAGCTGCTCATCTCGTCCAAATTGCCAGACTAACTACCGCTTCCTTAAAGATCCTGGGGTGGATCTCACCAGAACGGATCGTACTATAGGGATTAACCTTGAGAAGAAGGTTTCAAATATTTTGTACCAAAATTTAACAGTGAGGAGCTACTGCCGAATGTTTCGCCGAGGTAGAGTAGGAGACCAGTTCAGTGGCGCAACGTTGAGGGTCACTGTAAAATGCTGATTGTATGCCCTGACAACTAATTGGAGATTGGGAAGAAGTCCCCGCAACAGGCAATCGCAGAGATAGAGCTGGCGGTCTGTTTTTTCTCAATCTATGCATATATTTAGATAAGAAATTTTTATTCACGCGGGCCCTCTGTAGGACTTTCTCTACTACAAGCTTAGCTGGTCTGCGGATTTCTTACTCACACCAAGTTCGAGTAGTAAAAAAGCGTCCAGATTCTCCAGGTTGCCTGTAAGCTTGTGCTTCGCGAATAAACGAGAACATTCCTTGAGGGGACGAAGTATTCTGCGCGGAATTGGCGGGTTGTATGAGAATGCACACAACTTCTAAGATAGAAATAAATCTTCCGATTTTTGAACTGCATTTTGAAGTGCGTGATAATTCGAATCCACAGAATCCCAATGAAGTGGGTTTGAACCGATGTCATTTCCAAGGCCGCCAAAATCAATTTGACTGAAGTTTTGAATTGTGGACTTTCGCGTTGTCTAATACAACCATTAGCAAGTAGAACCGAAAGTCAGTAATTAATTGTCGTTGTGCCCAGCAGGTGACCATCGGTTGTGATAATCAGATCGAGCGATGAAAGAATTCCCCCAGACCCATGCCGCGTCGGGACGATGACATTGTGTTCACACTTTTGCCGTATCAACAGCGGTAAGAACGCCGGAAAGCCGCCTTCACAGCCCGAGTAGAACACTAATGACCCATTTATTTTAAGTATTTTGAAGTCACCCGTATTGATTTTTTCAATGTTCTTCGCATTCTTTTTGAAATTGCTGAACTTTGTTTGATTGGTAGTGAGAGGTGGCTGGACTGAACTGCATTAGTCAATTCCATTCTTACACCAACAACTGCTACCGTTCCCCTTACTCTTATTCAGTCAGGGCCCTGAGTGCCAAAAACTGACATTTTCCTCTCATATTTTTCTTCAAAGACCCAAACTTCCTATCGTTGCTGGATGAGCAAACAGTCGTTATGATCTGTCCCAACCAATGACTGTTTGAGTGAGCTCAGTTACATTATATCGTCTCACATTCCTGAGCGGTGCCTAATTGTCCAGTTTATTGTACGGTCAAACTGTTTGTTCACTTTCTTGGGAGTTCTCACATTCGAATACTATTGAATCGCTTGTTCAAGTTCAAGTTCAATTTGCACAGGTCGAAATGGCTATCGCCAATCAAGCGTCCAGAATATTTGCACCGGAATGCGAGAGAACAGCACCCAGAACTGCGACTGTCCCGCTTGAAGCGGGAATGACGGATTTTTCAGATTCCGTTTTTCGATTTCGAGCCCGTTTTGACTGTCGAATAATCTATGTGGGCAAGAAGAATGATGGAGGGGAGAATGAAAGAAAGATAATCGCAACCCCAATGGCTGCTTAAATACATGATAATTGGCGTTAGCTTTCTTCAGACTACAAGAGACCTCAACCATGATAGACAAGACCGACAGGTATTGGTATACTACATGGAGGAGGCATCAGCAAACCCTCTAGTTACATCTCCAACTCCATCCCCTCTTGACAGGATCACCAGGATAACACACTTCCGTAAGTATGTTGTCACAGACGTATTTGGCCCTCATCTTCCCTTAACTGTGCAGGCATTCTACCAACTGAGGAGGTCTTTTCTAAACAGCAAGTAACTCTATCAACCCGTTACTCCATAACAAAAACATGTAGAAAAAAGCACTAAAAAGAATTGGTCACCTGCAACTCACACTGTTATAAACGGACCTCCATAGATCTGATTCTATCTCTGGCACAAACTGAGATCCACCAATCAACCAATTTTACTCTGCACCCCTTTTTTGTTTTCACGACGGCACCTAGTTTGGGTTTTATCTTTTGATGCCGTGTGTAGCGTTTCTGGGACTGAGCAACTTTTTTTGGGTCACGTTGGTTTGACCTCTCTGTCACACCAGTAGACAGCCTGGGACTCAGGAGTGAGGTGGAGTGTAGCTACTGAGAACAGAACTGCTTCAAACCCACAACCCCTGAATAGACAGCGGTGTGGAACTGAATGCAGGTTGCTCTAGTTGCCGCCCGTGGTATCACCGCTCCCGGTCTGCAGGCGACGATGTTTAAACGCTTTGGCAGTTTGGTCTCTGATCGGAGGTTCCCAATTTGTGCCGAGCAGACATCTCAACCATATGAAAACACCGCGGTATGTGAGACCGGAAAAGGGGGAAGTGTGCATGGACTTGAAAGGTTCACAGGTTGATAGGTTACCATTTTGAAAATTGCATTAACGCCATCGCCCAGAAAACACTGGGGTGATGCCATCCGACCAGCCTCCATTTTCAACCTGAAAAACCTATGCTCCCCACACCGTACATTACAATGGAAAGCTTGACCATATACGTCTGTTTTACATCACCTACGGCATGTGAGTATGCCTACATGGTAACTCTGTCACAGATGTAACCTGAAACACTGACTTTGAGATAAAAACGAGCCATTACGCTGCCACATTCCTGTATGCTACCACTACCTGCCAAGTTTTGTCCGTTATGCTAAAGAAGATCTGGAAAGATCTCCTGCCACACTTTATACAGCCGCATTTTGAATGAGGTCACACTATCGCTATGTACTACTTCATATGGGAGCTTGTTTCACACATTCACTATCCGGTTGCTGAAGAAGGGCTCAAGTTCATACCCAGTTACGTGCAACCTGTTGATCCAATAAATGCCTTCTCATTAACCCCTTCGGGGATAGATTTTCTTCTCTGCCGTTGGATATTGAGGGAAGCATTTATTGGATCAACAGATCGCGCATAACCCGATATGAACCTGAATCGTTGGCAAACGATTTAATAGTCCATAATAAAAAAGATGAGAAGAGTACTACAGTCCTAGGAATTTTTCCTGGCTGTCAAGAACAACTTCATCATCCGACAGGTTTTAACAGGATAAAACTTGAACCCACTTGGGGAACATGCTGGAGGAGTCGACCGGTGAGCACTTTTTGAGGTGCAGGATGAAAACTTGACAGACCCTTACGACTTTGAAGGGGAAATGTTTCGCAACTAGTACAGTGATGGCTGCGGGAGTTGAAAGCTTAAAGGTTGGCAGAGGGCTGGTTTCATTGCTCGAGTCACTTCTGCCCAAACCTTGAGGTTTCGTGGACAGTGGTCGATAGGAAACTTCGAGGTTGGTGCTGTTTGCCATAGATGCGGAAGAAGTAAGAGAAGGTACGAGAACTGCGACTTCTGATATTGTATGAGGCTTAAGGTCAGCCTTGATATGTAGACAGGCTCCGACCATGCGACGCTGTATCCATCGTATTTGCAAGGAACGGTTGAGTGAGACGTCCGTCACGTTGGCATGGACAGATTGCAAATGGTGAGCTTTGTCAAGTGCTGCCCCGATGATAGGTTTGGCGAGTTGCGAGTCGAGAAGACCAAGCGACTTCTTCGATGTCTAGGAGCGCAATCTGCTCGGGGTAGCCGAATTACCAATATCTCCCCGGCCCCCGGGAACGTGGTTACTGTACCAAATTGTGGCAGATGCTTCGTCAAACCTGATCGAGCCGAAGTATACCTGAAGGGTGAAGCTGGTGAAGAGTCCAGGGAAATGCTGGTCATCAACACTTATCAGGGATTGTTCCCATATCGTTGCCTAAATTTTGGAGTGAAATTAGTGTCTGCAATCTTCCAAAAGATTATAGTCACAGTACCGACTGACATCCTAGGAGTAGCAGCATACGTCGAAAACATCAGTGTGATAGGCGTCAACCATGTTGACTTGTGAGAAAAGCTTGGCTGTGTCTACAATCAAGGTCGTGGAGTCAAGTTTTTCACGAAAAGAAGGGAACATTGAACTAGAGCCGCCTTCATAAATTACGTCCCGTTATAATTGACAGTCTCTTCCGAATTGGTGGGAGATTGTCTATTTCGGCCCTAAAATTCGATTCAAAATCTCCTGTCACATTGCCCAGAATATATTACGCTATAGATATTATTGTCCAGCACTTCCATTTGAAGGTAGGCCTCCAAAGAAAGGCTCATGTATATGCATCAATTCTTCAGCCGTTTTGGATTCCACGTGGTGCAGCGGCGGCGTGAAGTGTCATGAGCCGGTTTCTGTTTTTGTGAACGCCAAAATGTGGTTGCCTGCAGGTAGCTGGTGACCCCACTTCCTTCTGTAAGTGCACAACCTGTTTGGAATTCTTTCCCACACAAGTTTCTCGGGTAGTTTACAGGATACACAAAACCTGTCTGCTTCTGCGTCCAACTTGATGCCCAACGCATGTTCGGATGACAACCTGTCGCTACTTATTTCTCTCACACTCACAGTGCGCTAAGAATCCGCAACACTATCAAGAACTTCGCGGCTATTCGATGACCATTTGCTCAAGCGAAATCCTCCACTGGACAACAATGACGTCAAAGTGCGGACAAAGTTAGTTGCTGAGGTTTCACCTGGCAAAGGAGATAGACAATCGTCAGCGAAAAATTTCTCATGAAAGACTTGGCAGAAGCTCGTAGATATGCCTGACTGTATCCGTCGTCTTCCTCAAAACGAAATTTGCACAAAAGTAGCCTCAAATTGATGTAATGCCATCCGATATTCTGTGGCTCACTTGTGAGACCTCGCTTGAGGCCACTATAGTATCCTCAGAACGTCACAGTCCGCTTGCAGTAAATGAGGTTGCAGAAACATCTCCTGTATATCCGTTGCAAACAACCGGATAAAGTCTGAACCTTAGCAACACATCTACATTTCGAGAGGTGAGGTTCGCTCAGAGATGTGTTGCGATGTGTTACAGTGCAATAAATACCGTATGAAGTTTACTAGGTCTCTTAGGGCTAAACATACGGTGGTGTAGCATATATCATCCATGACATACTGATCGGGCTCAACATTCACATGTGCTTGTTTGATGCACTCGTAGCTAACATGACACGATAGTATGGAATTAAATTTAGGAAGATGTGAGCATTGGTCCGATAAAGTCAAGTTGTACGCAAATTCGCGGATTTTCAGGCATTGGCCGTGACTACATTCCAGCTCTCAGTCTGGACCTGGCAGCCGGTGCACAGGTAGAACAGCTTTTGCAACGTTGTTAGACGTCGGAATCCATGTGAAGCCAGTACACATAACGGCGCTTCAGTGCTTTCATCCGAAAGATGCCGAGATGACTGTGTGGAAGCCAATGCAGAACGTGTGTTCTGAGACCAGATGAGATAGTCACAAGTTCATCGAACATACTGCTTCCTCTTACCACCAATGAAGTACTGAGACTGTCCATTACAAAAATAACGCTGGAGGCTCTGCAAAATTGTATCCTGTCTCGTCGGCTGTGTATTCATTTACGTAGTTATTGGGAAGTTCTTTATTGACTCCGCTGTCAAGTAGTGTTGTGATCCAAGAAAGTGGATGGCACAAGGGTTGTTTATTCGACAAGGCACACATGGGTTAAGCATCTAAACAAGACCTGAAACAAAACCACTCATTTGCACGCGGTATTCGGCCCCAGGTCGTCTCGGTTGCCGCAGACGTCAATGCTCAGTTCCGTTAAATAGCAGGGACCATTATGGGCGATGCTGCACTCTGATGTTCCTTCCTGCACTTTTCCTGCGGCTTTTACGATGTCAAACTATATATATACTATACTGAGCAGCAGTGGTATGAGTAGTATATTACGATCGCTCAACTTCACTGCAATAGGTCATACCACGATCAACCAAAATGGTCGCAACCGCAACGCCCTCGTTTACTTTGATGCGCAAAACAATCACTTTTGATCAGGCTTCCGCATATCCGCTGTTGTTTGCCGATCGATGCTCGGTGGTAGAATTGGAGCCAAGTAGCATAGAGGTCCAGTACCAGAGGCGGTTTATTATTGTAGCGAAAAGGCGTCCAATATAGCGCAATCTTTATTGTCCAGCATGCTAGTTCACATGCTACGCGCGCGCTCGCGTTTTTGTGTCAGCACTCCAGTCCACGACACCCCTAGGTTTTCGTTCACGCGTCGTGTGCACTTCTGCGTGGTTTAGGTGTGTTATCGGCGCCGTCTGCCTGGGGGTTTTCCGCCTGCCAACCTCTCTCTACTGGTCCGATTCCGTTGAGCGATGGCTCGTCCGGTCGCTCGTGTTGTTCACCATCTATCCACAATGGGCTTTGATCGTATTCCACGGCAGTGTCGAGATATTCCTCCGAGTGTTGGAATAATCG
>JTDE01001584.1:55629-70671 GCA_014338405.1 Paragonimus skrjabini miyazakii | reverse complement strand
TCACCATCTATCCACAATGGGTTTTGATCATATTCCATGGTGATCTTGAAATATTCGCCTGAGTGTTGAAATAATCGAGCCTCCGATTTGGTCGTCCATCCTATTTTACGTGCCATATCTCGCCCGTTGGTCCGATCCGATCGAGCGATGACTCACCCGACTACCCCCGTTGTTCGCCACCCGATCGTTGAGGGTTTGTGAACGTGCCTTCCCCGCGTTGGGGCTCTTTACTGACTCCGCTGTCAAGCAGTTCATACCACGATCAACTGAAACGGTCGCAACCACAACGCCCTCGTTTACCTTGATGCGGAAAGTAATCAACTGAGATAAAATCATCCGCTTGTCGGCTGTTGTTTACCGATCGATGCCTGATGATATAATTGAAGCCAAGGAGAATTGAGGTCCAATGTCGAAGGCTTAAGAATTTATCATGGTCCAAAATGCTATTTTTCTCGACTTCGCTTAGGCACTACACCGTTTTCCGCATTCTTCTCTAATGCATAAGCTGGATGATCACGACAATTAGCGAGGGGTTCATCGTTGGATTGCCTCGTTTCCTGAGGACAGAACTTCTAGAGTTAAGTATGATCCACACCCTGCATCATTCTTTCTGATCTCTGTAGGATTTTTTCAAGGGTTGCTGTTTGGCCCTGTTCTGTCCCCCATTTTCATCAGCGACCATCCATACAATATTTCCACTAACACTTTTCTCTAAACTGATGGCTAGAAAACCTAGGATTTTAATGATCCTAGTTCACTATGAACAGATTTCCGCGCAGTTGGGCGGTGATAAGACGTTTGGAATTTCTCCTAAATATCATTAAATGTATGCAGATGTCACGCGTTGGAGATTCTGGCAGCCTTATCATGGTTTGTAGCACACCCAGTACAGCAGACATAATGAGGAGTGATCTGGAACATTTGTACACATGTATATAATCTCACCTTTCTTCCACGTGTCATCTCGAGATTACCACTGGTGGAGGATTCGCAACTCGTAAAATGATAGAACGGACGTTCCCCTGTTTGCATGAGGAACCTTCCAAAGCGTTGCTTGCGAACACTAACCACATCATGTATAATTATTTGGGGGAATTGCTGGCTGTTAAACGTGTTCAGCTGGTGGATATCGGGTCATTCACTAGCCTGTGGCTTATGGTTTATAAGTCGTGACTCGAAATTCTTGACAGGTACCTACTTGAATTTCGAAGACTTCGTGGCGACTTAGGTCTTATACCATTTTTCTTTCTCACAAGATTCGTTGAGCCGTTCTCTACCTTAGTTGCTGGCATGATCCAGCGGGGTTGCAACAGGAAATTTTACAAGCTCCGTCTTCGTAGTTCCCATAGAGAGCAATTTCTTTTTACGAGGTGATCAATCACTTAGGCGACTTTCCTTCTGAAATTGTGAGCTGCCTCTCTAGAAATCGTCTCAGTACGTCGTTGAATCCGCAATTAATTGGGGCTCTTCTAAATTCGTAGTCATTCTCTTTTCTTGGTACTTGATGTAATTGCCTAGAATGGTGCTACACCCTGTTTTCAGTTATTGTTTTTCGGATCGAGAAACGTCCGCTGAATACCGTTACAGATAATCTAACGGGAACAGTGCGACTTGGGTTTTTAACCTCAAACCAGTGTAATGATCGCCGAAGTCGCTGAAACGTGTAGTGGACAAGTGGGTACGCGCTAGACCCTCGTCCACTAACAATTTAGAACGCCTTTTCTGAAGAGCAATCGAAACGTAGTCCCAACAGGCATCGAGCTAAAGAAGACAGCAGGGTTTGGAAACAAACCGTATATTTCCAGCAATATTTGGAAATATGATAAGTAGTTAATTCTAGCCTAGTCTGGGACCAACGGCAACAACCAAGAGGAAAAGGAAGAGAAGCACGAGATGGGCCACAGCCCACTCGGCGGCACTCAAAAGCGCGCCAGGAGAAAAGTGCGTGGAACCTTCGAGTGCGTTAAACAACGCTCGAAAAGGGTTCAGTTAAACGACCTTGAAGAATAGAATAATAGATGAGTCGTTAGGAAAAGAGCAAGCATTCGCTGCGTGCAATTAGTTGCACGACTGAAGAAAGTGGCACTGAGTTCATATCAGGCCTCCTATTGCAGGCATACAAAGAGTCATGCGTAAAGAACAAACAAGCAGGAAAACACGGTTGCAGCCGGGATCCTTAGAGAAGCCACACGATCGCCGGTCACTACAAACGCTTGCCGGGAAGACAGTTTGCCACGCGCACGGTTCGAATAGCTGAATTGGCCTTCGTAGTGAAGACCTCAACTTTCTGCTAAGAAGACTTCGAATGCAAGAGAAACGATTAATAAAAAAAATTAAATGCAGGTAAATAGCTTGGTAACCCCCTTTTATCGTGCATACTACCGTCGTCGCACACTCAGCACAGGCAACTACTTCAACGCTGGATGTACTTTTGTAGTAGTCTTCAGCTAATGTTTTCGACGCCCGATCGCGAACAACCGTTTTCATTCTTTGTGGAGTGAACCCTGACGCCTAGTCACCCAAATCACTGTCATTTCCAGTGCACCTGATTATCATCGAAAGCTTCCAGCGAGAAACCCTTAAAACGCTCACTGGCTTGCGGCATTTCCTTTATGAATCCCTTCCTGGAATTCCTGATCATTACCCAATTAGGGTTCAAAGACCACGCTGCCGGTTACTCCGAATACATTTTTACTTTACTGCAAGACTCCTGCATCAATTCTTGACTTCAGTGGCTTATGGCAATCACAGGGGTTTAAACAAGAAACGCTGCAAGACCTGGCCTCGAACCTTTTTCCGGCAACGATTCTTTCCCCAAGGGGTTATTAATCACTGGATTGACCTACCGTCAGTCGTCGTTAGTTGCCGTTTTGGGATCATTTCAATCTGTTGGTCGGTAACAAGTTACTCGAGGTTTCGTCAAAATTAGTGGTTTACTCTCTTTTTGATACTTGCTGGATCCCCAAAATTGCATGATTCAGTTATTGGTACGCCGGTGGGAGATTGATTGTCCAAGTTCTCCGAATCGGTACGACTTCTCTTCTGGTTTCACCGGAGTGGCTGCCTTCCTGAAACATAACCATGAGAGAACTACTTTAGTACCAATAACCATATTAAGATATTAATGTAACAGCAATAAGATGCGGGGAAGTAGATATCTATTGACGCCTTCAAGTGCGTTCTAGAACAAGCAGTAACGATGGCTTACAAAAGACTGTGTTTGGGATCTGCTTTTAAAAACGTGGCCCATTTGGGCTTTCGAGAATAAAGAGTTCCCAATCGACTTTTCGGAAAAAGAAAAAAGGTGAACATGAAGACTTTGAGAAATCTTCAGTAATCCAAGGGGTTGAAATCGGGGATTTTTAGCCGAAACTCATACAAATCTTTCCGAAGACTCACGACGGTTTTTTCGCTGCTCACTTCACGCGCTCTTTTGCAAAGCCATAATAAACAACTGAGTTAGCGCACTCATGTAATGATCGGACATATGCTCCACAAATAGTTTGAGAAGCCCTCATGTTAATTAAATGAAGCATTCGTTTGTTCATGTAAAATACAGGTATTCCATTCATGGCCGCTTTTCCGTAATAGTGTGAGGAGGGGCCGACGGGACGAAAAGCCGTGTGCCCAGGTCTTTTTTCAAGACTCGCTTTGACAACACGCATCTCCGTCTATGCCAAGTGTGTTACGGAGACGTCGCCAGAATCGTCAAAAAGAGATACGTGGGCACGCTTACCGCCGTCAATGAGACGACACCACTTCTCTGACCAATGCCTAACTGCGTAGCGGTTAGACTGCAACTTGCTGGCATCACGGGATTTTACAAATTTTCTAGTGACAGAGAAGAAATTGACTGGAACTCTTCTCCCATGGATTGCTGATGTAACTTACACACCGCAATGAACCTCGTGATAAACCCTGTGAGGTGGGCGTGTAGTGGAACAGTTGTGTGAACTACAATAATTCTCAATACAAAATAACGAATGAAGTCAAGGACTGGACTCACCAAAGATTGACAATGTTTGTGAGGCGTCCAATGATGCTGGAAAGTATTCGGATTGTTCTAAGCGTAACCGAGAATACGAAGTAACCGAGCTGAAAGTTAATCCAACATATAGGATATTTTAAACTGGGTAGCAACCACCGACGTCGTAGGAAGAACCAGCAAGCGCGTGTAGCAGAGGTTATTCGAAAACATGTTATGTTGTTGTTTTTACTCAAGTCAAACAAAAATGTACAATGTGGTCTGATGCAGCAGTTACGCAATGTTAGCAAAATAATGTAAAAAATAATGAAAACTCCACAGGCGCAAGGAATGAGATCAGAGCAGGGTTTAATATGAAAGATTTCATCATCATGAAACAAGGCGATTGGGAAGTTGGTAACAATTTCGACACCGTATGCTTCAGTTTTTGTAGGAGTGGCCGTGCGGTACCCGGCTAGGCGCTATGGCAAATTCGGAGAGAAAATGGTTTATGACATATGACCATCACCTCTGGCGTACATTAAATCATCCATAAAAAGAATCACGGTCGGTGAGCGGGACCTATTTTGTAGAAATCCATCCTGAGATTCAGAGGTCAGAATAATTTTCACAAGTTGCTTCAGGGTACCTCTTTTAAGAAGATGATTCAAATATTTTACCCGGAATATCCATAAAGTTTTTTGGCTGATGATCAACACAAGGTGGCTGACCAACGGAGATAAGAATAGAAACAACGGTAGTGTTGTAAACCCTCCTAAACGATACGCTGGTTCGATCTCGGTCTAGTGGTGCGCTCGATAAAGTCGGATTCTCGTCCCGTTAATAATTTACACGAAACTCTCAGTCCGGAATAGTACGGCGACTGTCCCGTATTCACTCCCAAGGCAAGCCAAAAGACGCACTCAAAATGAGAAGCTTTGTTCCGCTCCAAAACGGGGTGCGGCTAGGACGACAAGTACAAGGGCACGTCATGAACACACATTCCCACCACATCATGAGAAAGAGTTAGGACCACACATGTGCACAGTGGTATAAAAGTCCCAACCGATTTGAACAGTTCCGCTAATTCGGACTGGATCGAGTGGTTTTTCTTCTTTCTCACGACGGAGGCGCCCTGAGACGGTCATAGGGTGGGCACCCTAACAGGTAGCCATCTACAGTTTCTTGGATACGATAGAAACATCCAGTTGAGATAGAGTCATAAAATGGTTTGGCAAACACATAAGATATTTCTTCCGATACTTACAAATGAATCTGGTCCGGTTCTGCTAAACTAAATGGGCTAGACTTAGACAGCAAACCCTGGACGTCGTACACTCGAAATTCTGAAAACAAAACGGTCCACTTCAAATACCCGTGGAGGCAGACAACAAAAACGGGATGATGAGTTGGACTTGTAAAGATAGGCGTACCGGTCCTCGTGTACCTCATCGACGGCAGTTTTATTGAAAGTGATTTTACTTTGCGATTGACAAAAGGACAGAGCTAAATTCGGGTTTTTGCGACGGTATTGCAGGTATTTGTCGGCAAAGTTTTTGTTCGATTGCCCTACTTTGAGCAGTTTTGATTGGGCTTGAAGGTGACCGCAATGATCTTTGTGATTGCAACAATTGCGTTTGTTGCTAAATGCATCAGCTTTTACGAGATCCTCGGGCTGGTTCTGCCTAGTAAGTGGTCTCGGGTGACTATCAAGAATTCTTCGTAATCCCCTTGGGACAGGAGATCAGGAATATATCATTGCCATCTTCCATGAAACGCTTGACAAATTAGTATAATTTAACGTAACTTACGTACGTTAGTGACCAAAGTGGGTCCAACGTGGAGCCACATGAGACCACATTTTGTACTGCCAACGTCGACGCGATTGAAGATGTGGACCAAATGCGTCTCCTCGGTGTAAAGGGTTCGGATTGGACAAACGCATCGATACGAAGTCAACCAGGGATTTGCAGAAGACTACGGTCAATCAGTGTCGACAACTCGAGCAGACTGGTATGTCAGCGTGGGAACCAATCAGGACGGCTCGCTGCTCCAGCATCGGATTTTATTATGAGTGTCGGACTAAAACGAGTTGTTTAAGTGCCCCACGTGTTAACACAAACGAGCTACTAGCGGAGTGGAGCCGACCAGTGGGAAAGCTGAAGCGACAGCATCAATGGTATTTCTTCATTTTACTGATACGTCTTGTCTATAAAATATCCAATAGAAACTCAATAAATCGAGATTGGCTTTGTGCCACGAATACTGGTTTTTACTATCGTTCCGGGAGGCCATGAGTTTTCAACACTTGGGTTGCTGTATCCAGTGGCAGGAAAAGTCAAATAGTAGACTCAGTTGATCACTGTCGACTATTTGAGCATTAATATTAACCTGTTCGAAGTAGACTTTCGTTTGTAATTATTAGATCCAACGAGGGAGGTCTCTGTTTCAGACAACACCTCGCCATAGACTGCACGTGTTGTGTTCAGGCATTCTGTTACACAACTAACGGCAGGAGTGAGGCAAAGCTACCTTCCGCATCTTGTTTACAGTGTTATGACCAAAATGTTTCTGAGACGCTGAAGTTACCCATGACAGGCAAACGAGGGGATTGCTGAGTAGAAATAACTTCTTTCATTTGAGATAGGAAGGCCTGAGGAGCTTTATTTTTTAACGCCCTGCGTGGCATACAGGGGAGGCAAGCCTGTCACTGCGTACTAAAGAATGGGTAACTTAAGACTAACGTAAACAGCGCATCTACTTCTGAAGTCGGAATAGTAACCAAAATTGCTAAGGACACAGGTCCCAGTATCAGTTATCTCTGGTATCAACCATGTTTCCTTAGGAGACATAATGTGAGGATGCTTATCGTCTGCCATCTGTTTTAATTATGGATGCACGTTCATCAGACTAAGGTGGTTGGTATAGGTACAACTTAAGATCGGGTCATCACGGGGTAACCGCAGAGTAGCAACATAACAGGGTTGAAGAATGGAGCCATGTTTTCTATAGGAAAAGGAAGAGCCATTGGAGGGCAATAGGCTTCGTCCGACTCCTTCTGGAACGTTTCCGAACTGTCGCAAATCAACGCTTCCTTTTGCGCCACAGTGACGGCCTCGACGCAGATACAGTTCGGATGATGACATGAGTGTGAGTACGTCCTTGCGAAGCAAAACTGAGCGCTATGCCTGTGGTTGTTACATGGATATCTTCTCTCCCGTTTGAGAACGACACTGATGGCACTTAAGGGCCACTTCTCGCTTGTGTGGCATTCACTGACGGCGCTTTTAATTGGCACGTGTTACGGAATTCCTAATCCTAAGAAAGACCTGACATTGAAAAGGATCCAACCGGGTGGGTGCTTTGCACGGGGGTCGACTCAAGGTCTCCTTCACTTTCCACATACATACGGCGTCTACTGCGTTCTTTCGAGTGCCCCTCGTCAGACTGTAGTCTGGGTATGCCAGGCGTCATTACTTCTACCGTCGGCTCAAAAGCAATATTTGGGCTGGCACACAATGAGAGAATCGGGGTCCTTTTACAGAGCGGCGGCTTCGACGATGACTGCCTTCTCATTGAACGCTTCCGACGACCGAGCGACTCATATGCTATCCGCGTTAACATCGCTAGTATATGTTTAGTGTACCGTACGTTGGAAATCTCACGAGATGGTGAAATAATCTCAGAAACCGTAATACGGTTCACTTCACAGTGTAATGTTCTCAACTTTTGCCTTCAATTGACCAATAATGACACAAAATTTTTACTTCAGGATATTAACGTTCTAGCTCAACTATCCTCCAAATAATTTCATCTAAAATGAGTGTCTGAAAGAAGACTACATTTGGGCACTTTATTGCTTTTGTCCTTTCGGCCTACAACCAATTAGCACGAGTAATGTAACAGCAAAAACTGGGTGTCAGGGTGTTATTTGCTCAACCAATATTAAAAGATCACGGTTTGTTGAATAGATTCCCTATATTACCAAGCCAGTGCCGCGTTTACTTTCGCTGAGTACTGATCCGCTGTAAGTGCGGTGCAACCGATGGGAAACCACTTGCTACAAGTGCAGCAACCCATCCTGCGATTTATTTTAGTGGAACAGCCCGTACAGCGCCAGTACGTGTGGACATGCATTAATTATGGATTTTAGTTGGAATGGATGGGCATTGTTGTGCGTAAATATTAGGATGTGTGAGGGTACTATGTGTGCTGGACACCAATCGGTGCTCTTAACCATGCCTTCGTGTCTGACGGCACAAAGACGGCTGTTAATGGGTATCCACCAAAGCAGCTTCGAGCAGTTCCAACGCAGTCTTAAATAGTGTTTCGAGCCACATTGTCTTCAGACAAGCGCGCGGTACTTGCGCATGATAAAGCGGCTGGCGGATATTGACGTTGTAGCACCGCGGTTGAGTTCTAAAGGCGTGTTCTAGCAAGATAACTGTTGTAAACCCTCCTAAACAATACGCTGGGTCGTCCTTGCTATCGCAAGGCGCTTGACAGAATTCGGATTCTCTTCCCGTTAATAATTCACAGGAAAATCTCGGTCCCAAAAAGAACTGCGACTGTTCTCGTACTCGCTCCCAAGACAAGCCGAAAGACGCGTAAAAAAGAGCTTTGTTCCGCCCCAAAACGTGTGCGACCAAGGCGACAAGGGCAAAGTACTTATAGGGTGTGCAGTGGCCATAAGAACATTCCCGAATCATAAGAAGAGAATGATATTTACCGGGAAAAATTGTTGGGGTCACTAGTAGGCAGAACGGAGTAAACAGTCTGACGGGTAAAACTTAACCAAGGCCACCCTCTCGGTCGTTCTCAGCAGGTCCGCAAACTAGGACAAAGTCAATCGTTTATTCCTTTCTCAGGGTGGAGGCGCCCTGGGACAGTAACGGAGTGGGCGCCGTAACACCTCCCCCTAAAGATTGCTGGGTTCAATCGTAGGACTGCTTCCTAGGATCGACTTGAGTGGGTTTGACCGGTTTGCTGCATCTGTTCGTCCACCGTCTCCACCTCATGGGATACTTGCGCTCATTGTCTTGCGATTGTAACGTCGGTTCTGCCGAATGTTCGTTTTCGTTAGGGCGTTCTTTCTTCAAGACGAAAATGTCCAGCAGTATATCGAGTTGTGCGGCTGGTCCTTCGTGTTCATACAGTGCATTTCTGTGATTCCGGCGAATCTGGTTTGCATGCCGCACACATGTGGGTTCGCCGACTTTCGCTTCATAGAGGACGGATCCTAGCTGTCGGACGATGGTTCCTTTTCCCCAGCTCAGCGGTCCGTGAAACATTCGTACAAGTACCGGCTCGACGACTGTGAAGTAACGTGTACGGGCTCCATGTCCTTGATTGTCTCTCTTTCTCTGCATTGCGTCCTCCCTCTTTGTTTGAATGTGGGAACATGACAACAAAAACAGTCCCCAGTTTTCTACTGAACATGCATTCTGCTGGTGACTTGCCATCCGGGACGTTCGGATTTGGGGTTGTTCGGTAATTGGTCAAGAATATCTGTAAAACATGGCTTGGGGGACCTTCTCCTCTGGCCTTCAACAACGCTCGTTTCAAGGTGTCGACAAGCCTTTCAGCCTGTCCGTTCGACTAAGGATGGTAAAATGGAAATCGCATGTGTTGAATGCCTGACCGTCGACAGGAGTTTTCAAAGATAGAAGAGGTGAACTGAGATCCGTTGTCTGTGACCAACGTCTCTGGTGGTCTAAAGCAACTGAAGAGTTCCGACAGTTACTGTATAGTGTTGTCCGTATTCGGCTGTCATAGGATGTGAACCTCCGGCCACTTGGTGTAGGCGTCGACGATAACCAGATACGTTTGTCCATTGAGTTGTCCAGCAAAATCCATGTAGAACCTTTTCCACGGTCTTTGAGCTACTGGCCAAGTGTGCAGTTCACATTCCCCAGGGTTTTTTGCAGCCAGACAGCACATTGTACAGTTTTGGCAGTGTTTCTCGAATTGTTTATCCATTCGTGGCCAGTGCGCAAAACTACGCACCAGTGACTTCAATCGGTTGATCCCTGGGTGCCCACTGTGTAATTGTTTGAGCACCTGTCGTTTGAGAGCTTCAGGGATTGCTACTCTGTCAGCAAACATGATGCATCCGTCCACGATCGTAAGCGCTTCTCGACGGTGGAAGTATTCCCGTAAGTCACCATTGAGGCCTGCGTGCGGCCAAGTAGTGCGGATGAACGTCATTACTTGTCTCAAAATGGGGTCCCGTCTAGTAGCCCCCTAGATCATCTCTGCTGTCACTGGAAGTGCTCGGACAGCCTCGCTGAAGATCAGGTGTATATCGGGTTCAATATTGGCCGCTGCGACTACTGTGTCCTTCTCATTCGGTGCCTGCAATCTGATGAGGCTGGATAAGGCATCAGCTTGACCAAAGATAGTTGTGGAACGGTACTGTATCGTGAAGTCGTACGCAAGAAGCATTGTTGCCCATCTTTGCAAGCAATTGGCTGTATAAATCGGGATTCCTTTCTTTGAGCCGAACACTCAAAGCAACGGTTCGTGATCCGTCAACAACGAAAAATGTCGCCCGTACAGCATTTTGTGAAACTTTCTCAAAGGCAAAGATCATAGCGAGGGCTTTCTTCTCGATCTGACTGTAATTTCGTTCAGGGGATGTAAGCAACCTTGCTGCATGCGCGATTGCATTTTCCTTTCCATCTGGGAAGCGTGTGTGATATCAAAGCACCGATTCCATAGTTGGATGCATCTGCGGCCACGGCAAGTGGTAGAGACGGATCGTACTGCGTAAGCAGGAGGTCTGAAGTCAATCGGGCTGTAATGCAATCGAAAGATTGCTGACATTCCCTTGACCACTCCCACTTGACATTTCTTATGAGCAACCGGTTCATCGACGTTCGGATTCGATAGAGTTTCGGGGGCAAGGAAAGATCAGGAAAGACCGTAGAGCTGTCATATTCGTTGGAGGCAGCATCCTTTGTATGGCTTCTACGTTGGCTGGGTCAGGTCGTCGGCCGTCTTTGTCCACAATGAATCCAAGGTATTTGATGATGAACATTCCAAAGCTGCATTTTTTCAGCGCGAAGTCGGAAGCCATATTCGCTCAAACGAGTGAGAGTATAGTCCAGTTTCTGTTCCAGATCCTCTGCGTTTTGACCCATGATTATAATGTCGTCTAGGTAGGCAGCCGTACCGGGAATATCTGTAAGCGTCGTATCCACCACTTGTTGAAAGATGGCTAGCGCTGTCTTTACGCCAGATGGCAGACAGTTGAATCGTCATGCCAGAAATAACTTATTCTAGGATAAAGAAAATGAACAGTCGAAGAATTTCGCCATTACACGATGTAGATAGGTCCGGAAAAGTATGTAGAAAATTTCGTCGGGATGAGAGGAAATAGGAAGGCCCACACCTTGCAGAGAAATAGACGGTCTTCTGGGCTGGACACTGTTATTTCCTCACAATTGACGGAATTTCGTAGACCTCAGGAATTGTCCAACAAATGCGGGATCTTGATTGTTCGGACGTTATGGAATGTTTTCTCACGTTAGATTCAATCGTAGAATCAGGGATAAAAAGCAAAATTACGTTATAAACGAAAGAACGTAAAATGATCATGTGAAGTAAGACGAATAATGAAATGTGATTTTCTGGCCAAACCTTTCATATAAAATTTATAATTTTGTGTTAGTTAATAAAATATATACCACTAGCAAACAGTCGTTATCGTATAACGATAAAGCAGATCGATTCGCAGCTTTTCCTAGTATATCACTGAGGCCGAATCCCGATATCGATTTGGTATACACGGCTGATAGAGAAAATGGAAAGAATGTTTAACAACACGGGAAGATTGCCAGGTGGTCTATTACGATTGGAAGAGGCAAAAATGGTAACATGAGGTTTGTATGTAATTATGTGAGACGAACAGGTAAAGTCATAATTTTTCCAAACAGTTTTGGCGTGAACAGCTTTTGCGTAGTGATCAATAACTATAAACAGCTGGTTATCATTAAGTATGAAATAAGAGCGTACCAGGATGAGTTGGTTATTACCAACGAAATAATGTATATTGAAGCCAAGTTTTGGCTATAGTTTTGTTGTTCAGCTGCAAGTTTTGGACATAACTATGTACAAGATCTATCCAGCTGGAGTCATTAATAAGCTTCGGAATCTAGATAAATACATGCAATGTTGAAATTGAGAGATTTGATCGGTTCGAAGTGTACACGGTGTTGTATCATGAGGTACAGGGTTTCTCCTCAGATGTCATTGGGTCCGTTTTCAAAGATATTATCCTCACGCAGGCAGAGTTTGAAAATTGACATGACATTAGCTAATGACAGGAAGGTTTCTAAGCTTTGTTTGAATTGATGTATATTCTTACTGGCTCTAATTACATGTGGGAGTTTGTTCCAAATGTAAGAATATTTTACTAGGAAAAATTTTGAACGCAGTTCTACGAGATTTAGGAGCTGATAAAGTACTCTTTGTTCCTGATGTTGTACTTAGAGCTATGTGGTAGGCGAGTCGCAAAGTTGACAGTGAGTTTATTTGAAACAACCATTTCTCGTTGACAGTTTGAATAGAGTGGACAAAAACTGACATTAAACGATTTATGCTCCAGCAGATTGCGCTGCTGGTGTTTATTGTGGACGAGTTAAAATGTGCAAACTTCCAAGCCACAAGACAGTCGCAAATGGTCACAGTTCAAAACCAGTTCGGTTGAAACCAAGGCAGCATCAACGTCAAAAAACAATTTTTCGTACTCACAAAATGAGGTGACAGTGTCTGATTGCAATGGCCTCGGCACATCGTAGCAAACTTTTGTTTCGACTCAAGAGCAGAACACAAAATGACTCTGATGAGTCAGTCACATGTTGCGTCATCGAGTGGTGCTTAGTTATCAGTGACGCTGGCTGAGTAACAGAGTGAATACCATCAGGACCAGGAAGATAAATGGTTTTAAAGCAGCTAACCGAAGGCCTATTTTTACCACATCAACAAGGACGTGGCTTGGGAGCGTATTTGTTTTTAAAGGGAGAGATGGAGGCATTATATTTCCTTCAGTGTTGAAGGAAGCAGCAAAATATGAATTGAAGACCCCACATATTTTAACAGGTTCATCTACGGTAGTTTTAGTTTGCAGTGTTACCGTTGAGATAATAGGGTATTCGTACAGTTGATGCTTTTCAATAACTGCAACAACTCAAAACTCTTCTCTTTGCTGTTAGCCGCACGTTTTTCCTCATTGATTTGGAGTATTTTGGTTCTATGTTCTATAGTGTCAAACATTTTATGTATTAATACATAGAGTCGGACCGGCTGTGGATTTTTTTGCATGCCTACTCGGATCCGACTCCTTGCCAACTCTTGCCAGATTCTGACCGACTCCGGACCAGAGTCGGCGTGGTGACCGGGGTCGCATATGGAAGGAATCGTGTTTTTAGGTGCCGTGATTTGAGACTTTTGGGCTTACATTGCTCCTTTGGGGTGAGGAGCCTGCCTTCACCGCACACAACACTGTGTTTTGATCTTGCCGGGGCTATGATGTTTAGTCAAAACCTGAGATGTTCACTAAATTTTTCGGTTGCAGCACTATGGTCACATTTCAGAAAGTATGTCTTCCAATTTCATTATCTCAACAGAGTGGTGAACGTGTTTCGGTTGGTGAACTTAATTTGGCGGTAACATATGATGTCTGCCATTTTTACAGCTCTTAGTTGACCACGTTGTAACCACTTCCTGGAAAGTGTTCCGGGACGGATACTGTATCAGAGGAGATGCCTGTTGCAAAATGAGATTTCAAATGTGGCCTCATCTGGTAGGCGCTAAAACGTGCTGGCGTTATCCGTTAACTTGGACACATGCGATAAACTCTGCTTGATTTTCAGGGGCTATGAAAGAGGTCTAAGAGATATTGGGCATATTGAAATCTTCACCAATTATTTTGTACTGTGAAGGCAAAGTTGATACTTATTCAGTCCATTGTTAAGATTAGTCATGTCGCTATGAGTGGCATTTGGTGGCCTGTAGACGCACCCTAAAAGTAGTTCACAGGATTCAGCCGACATTTATGGTTGCGGAATACTGCTCTCTTAGGTAAATCAAGCGTCCACCACCACGTCCAGCACTGCCATTTTTACGGACCATATGATAAGTCAAAACATTTAGTTGTGCTTGAGGCTTCAGAGGGTACACCAGGCTTCAGTGAATAGAATAATGTAAGTATTATATAAGAAGATGAAAGATCTAAAAATGTACACCTTGTTAACTAGTGAGCGTGCATTTAGAAGCAATAAACTTAGTGCATTTTCCTTATTCAACATTATTTTTAGACCTTTGAAAATGTATAAAACAAAAGAATCTTTGTGAGTTAAAGACTCTGATGACGTCGCCTTGTCTGATGCGGTTATAGTGAGCCCATCAGTGCCTAATTGGATATCCCCTGTGTCTGAGTCCATGAGAGAAAGTGCGGGGAAAGTGTCGGTTATGTGTAGTGGGAAAGTGGGGCTATGAAAGGTTGACTGGGCAGGAAAGGTCTGAACGGTATGTGACCCGCTAAAAATGGTTAGGTTGAAATGAATTGGTCATACCCACATGCAGGTTGTCAGCAAAGAGATCGTGGGTTGTTTTTAGGTGAGTATTCATAGTGGGGGAGCTATTCGTATCAAAAGGGCTGTTGAACATAGACCAAGCAACTCTGGTGGTAATAATGGATTCTGGTTCAGCCTTGCATTAAAAGATGAGTCAGGTAAGAGATTTTTACTGTTAGGCGATGTCCTAAGTTTAGGGGTTGGTAATAGAAGCATCCATTTTTCGCCGGGTGTGGATTTGGGTTTACGTGCTCATTTTTCCTCCTATGATGCCGGAGAGGTAAATACGAGCGACTCGCAGGATAGTAAATTGAGGAGGGTTTGTTAACACCGATGTTCCACTGGTGACCGTTTGCTGGATTCTTTTGGGATGTGTTTGAAGTTGGAATACCGGCGTGTGCTTGACTGGTAGATGGGCGGAGTCTTACTTTGTCTGATTCAGCTACCGTGTAGACAGGTTGAAATCTTGACGTCCCATTTAGTTTGATATGGGCACAGTTG
>JTDE01001584.1:44480-54900 GCA_014338405.1 Paragonimus skrjabini miyazakii | reverse complement strand
TGTTTTCTCTGTACACTCTATTTTCCAGGGTCGATATTAATACACGAGGGTCGACGCGCTGATTCCTTGCTTCTCATTTTTGACTGATTTTCGATGGTTACTACAGACTGGGTATTTATCTATCGGACCAGTGTCAAAAATTGGTGAGCCCGTAATTTTCGAACATTTCACTACAGTCGTCCTTTGCATCTTGGTGAGTTCGTTCTTTGCGTATTTGTTGTATTTCTTAAGATTCTCGTAAACAGTTGTTTTTATCTGTTCTTGTATCCGTCCATTTATATATTTTCTCAATTCGGTTTCATTATTAGCTATTGATAGCTCATGACCGTGTAATCACTACCCAATGTCTGAAGTGATATCTAAAGACGTTGACAGCCCGTACATCGGTACAAATTCGCTAGTGGTCCCCCCGTTTTCGGAAATGGATTCTCTCCTTTAGTTTGCTTACTTAGAAGCAGAATTTTTCAACAGGGAAATTTTGTCTGATCAAACAAGATTCTACCATTTGTTAGCCAGGCTTTCGAGTGAAGTCACCGTACAGCTTCGCCATGTTATAATAAACCAAAAAGCAAAGCATAAGTACGGTACCTTAAAAAAGCAGTTAGTATCCGAGTGACACCCTCCGAAATGACCCGAGTGCAACAATTCTTTCCCGATTTGAAGCTGGGCGACAAACGCCCTTCAACATTACTAACAGAGATGCAGCAGCTTATCGGCAACTTGCACATAGGCGAATCTTTCATCAGGGAACTCTGGATTAGTAAACTGTCAGAAGCAACGCAGGAAATAGTTTCAGTTGCTCGTTCACAAACTCTCGCCGAGACAGCGAAAATCGCTGATCAAGTAGTGGAACATTTTCAACCACTACTGGGTCGCTTGAGTGTACCACAGCCTAGTACACATCTCACAATAGGCACGCGCAGTTTCGACAGGCATTCCCAAAGGCAAGTTAGGCACCTGGACAATATCTCTTAGTTTACGACTGATATATGACATGTCTCAGATACCGAAATCAATGTCGCGGACGCTGTTCCACGCATCCATAACTTCAGCGCATCTGCTGACAATGGCAACGATTCGGCAGCCCTGGCTGCCGCGCAAGCCACTGACCCTGAGATCGAGCACTTCCGTCAAAAGAGTTCTTTCAAAGTCCAACCCGTACCTCTGACATCGTCAAAAGAAACAGTCCTCCGCAAAACCCTCCAGGGCACACCTCGCCCTGTGTCCGCAAAAAGCGCCTCCAGCGATTCTCGCAACCGCAACCCCTGCTCCCTCTACCTCTAGGCATAATCGGCTTTGTAGGTAGTTTCGCAAGCTATTATATTAACAACAAAAAATTATTAATTTTCATGCCTTTGCAGTTATATCATGCGTTACTAGGTCCACAGCCCAAACGGCGTTGTTCTGGACAAGGTTTTTTTCGTATGCTAGTCCTCTTCATTCTTGAATCTATCAAATTTAGACAGGAACACAAGTAGAAGAAGAAAGAAAAAACCGAAGGCAGTCACATCCAAAATTGCAGGGTCTATAAAGTCGTTGGCTATGAAATTATTAAGTTGACCGGATACGTTGACACGGTGAGTTGTCCATTTCTGCCGGTCGTCTGCAGACTATCCGAACATGGTACGTGGAAAGACAACTCCCAACTACCAATCGTACAGCACTGGACAAACATACCCCCCTTTTCTCTCTAGAGTTTTTAGGGTTGAGCAGCCCGCTGCGATAGAGAAGAAACGCGCCGAAGACTAAATAACAAAACCTAAGAGCGCAGCGGCCATGTTTCCGACCGACCCTCGCCTGAACTTTGACATTCTCCATCTCGAGTCATTATTCTTAATGTGTATCACTCTGTAACTGTGATCAATCAGAAAGACATGATATCTGTATTTTCACCCTCTGTCTCTGGAATAACGAAGGCTTGTGTAATACTTGGCAACCTTCTGGGGGAGAGCTATGTAGCGACTATAATAAATGATATTTTCGCTAGTCGCATTAACTTGTACATTTTCGATGATTTTGGCTTTTTGTCTACTTTTGTTTTAATCAAGCTAGTCCATTTGTAACATCCGTCCCGGGGCTACAATCACAACTTGCTCCGTGCCCCGCTGGCTTGACTTGTTTTCTCTGTACACTCTATTTTCCAGGGTCGATATTAATACACGAGGGTCGACGCGCTGATTCCTTGCTTCTCATTTTTGACTGATTTTCGATAGTGACTACAGACTGAATATTAATCTGCTGGACCAGTTCCAACAAGCGCAGCCAGACATCAGGCGAATGAGCACGTTGTGAATGGTGCGAGTATGTTGTGTTTTGGTTCGAATTAATGTTTGTTCTAGCCTGGTCTGGTTCTGCAGTTGTGACTTGTCCCCCTCTTATGTATGTCTTGTGTTGTCTACCTTATATAAGTCATATTTGAGTATTGACCTTGTGGGTGTGGCTCTCAGGTCTTTGCCTAGCTATTGAGAGCTGATTGGTGCAGATGGTCGGTGGTTTTGCGTTTGTGCGTATGTGTTTGTGAGCATTGGTTGAGGACCGTAATTGCTCTCCCGCATAATCTATACGAATGCAAAATGAACCAAGTACTTTACTGAAACAGCTGTTGCACACGAACAAAACGGGAAGCTGCAATACCCAGAATTAGGGATTTGGAATAGCCCTAGAAATCGTACTCCAATTAAAACCTCCCACGTCAGTAATAAGCGGAAGATCTCGTACTGGTTGCAGTAAGCACGTACAACAGTATTAAAGAAATCATAGTCACTCATTGGCTGATCATATGGACACATACGAAGTCACAAACTGAACGTTAATTGGTGCAATCCAGAGCAAAGATATAAGCGAATAACAGAAGACGTAACATTGAGACGGGATGTCTAATCCTGATGTAATATCTTCAACGCGACGTTTGGATTGGTCCCTTATTACAACTCCTGTTTTGTCGGGATTTGGATAAGCGGTGAATCGAGTAGATTTTCATCACAGTATCCCAACCTCCTTTTTGTGGCAGGGTGGATAGACGAAAATATGCTACTATCAAACCCTCCCCCTTCTTAATTGATCCCGTCAGCACGAAACTTCGAGCAGATGATACCCCCTCGAATTGCAGTAATACGACGACCAACCTAGGGCACTCCCGGGGACGAAACAGGCTTCCTGTTCGAACATAAAAATTTGCGCATGCTGCTGGATCGATGCGGCACCACAGTACGACCAGAACGCCGAACCGCACTGCTCACTATGGGGCTGAGCCGCTGTGGCAGCGATGTAGCAGCTTTGAGTAGAACAATACTAGTGGACCAAAGCGAGTTCCAATAAGCAGGTGGTGGATGTGTGGTGGACTGTCAGGCCGGAGGTGCGAGTGTTCAAACACTCGGCGAAATACCTCAACGCAAGGGAATCACGTCCACAAACCCTCAACGATCGGATGGCGGACAACGGAGGCAATCGGATGAGTCGTCTCTCAACCGGATAGGACCAGATGCAGGCAAAATAAAATGGACGACCAGATCGGAGGAGCGATTGTTCCGACCCACACAGGAATATCTCAACACGGTCGTGGAATATGGTCAAAGCTTGTAGTGGATAGACTGGGGACAATTTGAGCGACCGGATGAGCCATTGCTCAACGAAATCGGACCAACAGACGAAAAATGTTAAGCGGAAAACCCTCGGATGGAGGGCGCAGGTCACCCAGATAAACCACGCAGAAGTGCACACGACGCGTGAGCGGAAACCTGGGGTTTTGTGGACTAGAATTCTTACTCATAAACGCGAGGGCGCGCGTAGCCTGTGAACTAGCGTGTTGGACATTAAAGATTGTGCTTTATTGGACGCCTTTTCGCTACAGTTGCACGCTTTATCGGATATGTCACCCGACAGATGGTGTTCGAGAGCACAGTGTTTGGCTCTCAATTACTGATCGCATCCATGCTTTGCTGATAGGTAAACCACACATCAACCCTCAAATCCTGTCTATGTGCCTGCGAAGCGGTCGAGGCAAGCGTGTCACGTTTGTCAATGTTTATGTTCACACTGTTCAGTTCCGTTCATTTCAGTTTCCAGGCAGGAACTGCTTCAGCCGGAAATTATCCAGCTTCTTATACCAGTGAGCACCTGAGGGCGCTTAGTGCTGCGATGATAATGAGAAGGGATTCTTCACTTCCATGAGTTAGTATGAGGGTTACCAGATGAAGGCTGAAGAGTTTAAACTGTCAGTGCCATCAGAACACAACTAGTTCACAGCTACCACCGATACACACAAGTTTATCCTCCCATTGAAGTGATATGAAACAAGCGTTAAGTGTAAGATCAGTGAGGGTTTGATTCCTATAACATATAACTCCAGATGATAAGACTAACTTCGTTAATAAAATAAAAGCAATGAATAAGATTTAAAGGAAATAACAATAATGGCAAATAGAGATGAATGTTGACTAACTTAAATCTACCACAAGGAAAGTACTTTGGAAACTCATCCAAACTAAATCCTCACAACAGGTCCGGGAAGAAAGATGACCAGCACTCATCTAGTTTTCTTTTAAACTCTGTCACACCATCAGAGGATACTACAATCTGTGGAAACATGTTCCAACAATTGGTGACTCGACATACGAAGAAGTTAGCCCTAATCGATGAAGCAGCTCTCTTCTTCTCCAACTTGAGGCTGTGGCCTCGGAGGCGTGAGATTGTATGCAGGCTGAACAGAGATTTCGCATCTACTCCGGTTACTCCGTTAATAATCTTGAAGGTTTCTATCAAGTCTCCTCTAACCCTCTTTCGCACAAGAGGAAACAGATAAATTTTCTTAGTCTGTTTGCATATGAGTTATCTCGCATTCCCTCAAGCAACCTTGTAAAACTTCCCTGAACCCTCTCAAGCAACTTCAGGCCTTTTACCATATGCGCGCTCCAAACCCGCAAACAGTACTCCAGATGTGGTGAAACGTAAACCTTATAAAGCGGCAACAACACCTTCGGGCTCCTTGACGCGAACGTTTTCCACAACATATATAGCGCCCATTTACCTTTTTGCGCCGCCTCTACACACTGTTTGGAAACTTTGAAGTTCCCCTCTATGAGCACTCCCAGGCCCTTAGCTACTTCTACCCTCCTCGGCTTCCTCTCCTCACCCTCCTTGCCAAAATACCTCACTTGGTTTGTCTGTTGCCCAGCAAGCAGCTGATTACACTTGTCTACATTTAAGGTAAATGCCATTCATCTGATTACTTGTGAACATTATTCAATTCCTCTTGCATGCTCGTGTTGTCAGGATTTCCTACAACCTTCATATCCTCAGCAAAGATGTAGCAGGGACACTTCAGGTTTTGGGTGAGATCACTGTTGAACATTAAAAATAGTAGTGGTCCAAGTACTGATTCCTGGGGTAAACCACTAACTATTGCACCTTCTGTGGATCTTCTCCCTGCTACCTCTACATGGAAGGTGCGACTTCTCAAGAAGTCCCGTATCCATCCTACCAGTCCTGAAGGAAGACCGAAGGTCCCCAATTTGTGGACGAGCAATCGGTGGTTCACGGAATCAAATGCCTTCCCGAAGTCCAAGTAGCAAACCTCAACTTTCTCTTCCCTATCCAGCCTCTCTGTGATCTCATCGAGGAAGCAAATCAGGTTGGTGAAACAACACCTATGACTCACAAATTCATGTTGGTTTGCACATAGAAGCCTATATTCAGCAAGGTGTCTCACAATCCTATCTTTAATAATTCTTCCCAGCAGTTTCAGGACAACTGATGTGAGACCAACTGGTTGATGGTTGACCACCACATGCTTCTTACCCCCCTTTTTGATGTGCATAACACCTGCCTTCCTCCGGTCATCTTGAATGATGACCTTCTGTAGGGTACGATTGAACAACACGGTGAGAGGCTCCTGTAAAACATCATTGAGAGATCTTAGTATATTGAATGGATACAGTCCGGTCCAATTGCCTTATTCACTTCTAGCTTATCCAATCTACCCTTAACCTCCTTCTCTTTTGTTTCAATTTCCTCCATCATTGGCCTTATTGCAGTCCCTTGTGCTGAGTTCCACTGTGGTAGATCCAGAGTCCGGAATATGTACTGTCTCCAAAAACCGGCGGAAAACCTCTGCTTTTTGTAGTGGTGATTCGATAACATTGCCGTCGGTATCAACAATGCTACTCAGTCCTCTCCTAATGACCTCTTTGTCCTGCACATAGCTAAAGAAGGCTTTAGGGTCTTTATTACGATTCTTTGCCAGATTCATTCCAAACATTTCCCTGCATTCATTTTGTACTTCGGTAGATCTTTTTCTAGCCACCTTTTACTGACAAAATCTGATGTATTTCCTAGACCGTTTGTATACAGCCCAGACTTTCTTTTTGCGTCCCAGTGCCTTTTCGACCCTACTCTTCCACCACAGGGGTTTGGCTTTATGTCGGCTGCGTTTAAGTGGTGCGTGCTTGTCAGTTAGTTGCATAAGATTATCTTTAATTAGGGCCCAAGGTTTGTTGACATCATTGGTACCATAACAATTTATCCAACTCAACTTTTTCGCATCCGACCTTAGTTGTTGTACATACATACTTCTAGAGGATCTACGATATTTCACAGGGGGTAGCGTAGACAACTAATCTTCAGACATGTGATTCCACGTTCACTCTTACCCGAGGGTGTTTCGATCTTCACGTTAGAAACGTCATTGGGATTTCTTGTTATAACATGTTCTAAAACTGTAGCACCTAGTTACCTCATTGACATGTTGAAGTAATGCCTTCTCGTTTAGAAGGTCCAACAATGCCTCACCAAATGTACCACTGGCAGCATGCATCAATCTCCAGTCCATTTCTGGAGCGTTGAAATCTCCTACAATGAGAAGCCGCTGTGACGTGCTTCTAAGCACAATGAGTAGTTGCTCATCCTCCTATCGAGTGGAAGAGGGACTTCTGTAAACGCACAGGAGCAGCACCATTGTTCTGCTGTCTGCCAAGGAACAGTTTATTAACTGAATATTTCCCACAGTGAACCCCTCTTCTTGGCGCTGCCCATAGTGCTGCGCTATCAACAACAGAACACCCCACTCATTCTGCCAACTTGTCTGTCTACCCTGTGGATCGCGTATCCCGGTGGGCATATATTATCGACGAACATATCCCCTCGTAACCAGGTCTTAGTAACTGCAACGACATCCTCTCATCCTGGTTCCCCTGAGAGCTCATTCCATTTGTTCCCCAGACTACTAGCACTGGTATACAGTACTCTCAGGAACTTCACAACCACCTCTTGTTCCAATCTCCTTGACTCGAGGGGCGGCGCATGGCTAAGGATTTACACTTGAGCACTCCCCCCGTTGGTTGCAGGAGGTTGTCCAGTCCTTCTTAGCTTCAGACCAAACGACCCACACTGTTTACGTTGGCACCAAATCTTAAATGCACTATTGTGAAGCAGTTGGTGATCCAGTACCACCGGGACGATTAGTATTCCCCCACCCAGCCGAGTCGTCCGGTGTTACCGTAATTCGACCTTTCGTGGCCCTGCTGCCGTAAGGAATTTACCTCAGTGCCTGGGGTTGACGAACTGAGCAAACATAGACCTAGAACTGTGTGTATCAGCTTGCCACTTACCCAATCTCGTTACTCGTTTAATAGCCACATGCTCAGGAATATTTACCTGCCTTAGGAAGCTCACCAGGTGAAATCTCATCGCTCTTTCTCTAGCTTTACTTTCTTTCATAGTAGGCTCGGGAATGCCTCTGATGACGACATTCCTATTTCTATCAAGGGCTAAGTCCCATTCAGTTTCAAACCTCAACACGGCTTTGACCAAAAGCTCAACTTGGTTATGGACCTCCGCAAATCTTTGTTCTTGAGCTTCCATCCTGAGACAAATATCTTTAACCGGCCCCTCCAGTTTCTTAAGTTCTTTTCTTCCCCTTTCTACATGGTTTTTGACCGATTTTCGGTCACTAACTATTTCGTCTTCTTTCCCACTCCGCTCATTGCCTTTTCCTTTCTTACGACAGTCGCTTTTCTGAAACTCACCCTGTTAACAGCGGGGACATTCAGTTCAGCAGTTTTATATTTTAACTCATTGACTAAACCTGGCGAGTGGTCATGCTTTGTAGCCGCCTTTCTCCCTTTTTTTAACCCGGACTCCGTCAGAGCCCTTCACCTCGTTGCAACGTTCTTCCATAACCCATCAATCCCCTTATGCTATCATCTATCTCGCTGTGCACAACAGGCGTTTTGTTACTACCAGAGTCCTCTTCCTGGTCTACTCTAGTGTTCGCAAAATGCATAGATACCTATGCATGACCCACAAACCCAAAGCAGCTCCCTATGAAACACATACAAGTCATAAGCCTGATGATAAACCTGATGATACAAAGGATCAGTTTTATAACCAGATGTCCGTCATAAGCCGTTCAATGCCGTTGAGTGACCAGCAGTTTGCTCTGGGCGACATGAACGCGCAAATTGGGTGCGACTCTATAGCCCGGCCAGGAGTCCTCGGACCCCACGGCATTGATTGTCAAAGAGAACAGTGTTCGTCTACTTCAGCATGTGTTAACCACGAATTGGCTATCACAGACACCCGATTCCAGCTGGATGCGAGTAAAATCACGACATCACGTGAACTCAACTACAAAGCGGTCATCATCATTTGCTCGATTAAGTGATTGTACGGTTGCGCGACATTCGTGAAATGCGTGCCACGCGAGCGATGCGCGGCTCTGAATTGAGCACAGGTCATAGACCAGTCAGGATCAAATTGTTCATTCGTGTTTGCAAGACTTTTTATTGTAGATCCTCCAGAAAACGACAGAAGTTGAATGTTAAACAACTGGGCAGCTCCGAGATAAAGACTACTTTCCAGTGTACTGTTGCCGATTGCCTGTAAGATGTTCCTGTGTCCACTACTAGTGAGAATATTTGGCGGCATCTCAAGGAACAAGTCACGGAAGCAGTCACCGAGAAGATGGGTATCGAACGGCAGAAACGTCCTGATCGGCTCGACGACAAAGATTCAGTTACCGCTGGTTTGATAAGAGAGAAAAGTGCAACATTTGCTCTCCACACAATGGACCGGGACATTGAAAACAAGAAAGCAACAGTCCGGAGTACTCACCGTCAACTCGCAGATCACGTTCTCGGAATCACGGACAGACGGTGGAAGAAGCAAGTTTAGCGGACACAGGGCTACGCTGCTGGCGACCACGCAAGGAGTTCCACAATTCGCTTAATATGATTCTCGGTCTGTCGGTTCAGTCTAGCAGGGCACTGACTGACGTGAATTCCGTATATTCTTGCACCCAGTCAGAGAGCATCATGAAACTCCGGTGCAGCCACTTCGGCGACCTATGAAACCGTTCTGCTACCACTGTTTGGATGACCGTGAACAGACCGTCGCAACGAGCCGTCAAATCTTTACTTGCTCTCTTTCAGGAATTATTAGAGGTGGAGAGAGCGATTAGATAGCTGCACAATGCAGCAGCTGCAGGTGAGGATGGTTGCCAGATGAAACACTGAAGTAAAGCAGGTGGCTTTGGAACGCGCAGTGCTCCGGTTGTTCACTTCATCTAGAAGCGCGAGGTGATGCCACAAAAATTCAAGGACGCTCTCAGCGTACCTTTATCCAGGGGTAAGGGTAACAAACAGCGGCCTGACAGCTATCGGGGCATAGGTCTGCTGAACTGCACAGGCAAGGGGATTGCCAGAATCCTTCTGAACCGGCCGAATACGGAATTCTTGGAGATAAATGTTTGTGAGGGCCAATGATGATTCCGGGCTAGTCGGAGTATGATCGGTGTGGTGTTCGCTGCTCGACAGTTTCAGGAAAAGTGCCGGAAACGAAATCAGTCTCTGTATGCTCTCTTCTTAGACTCCACCGTGAGACGTTGGGGATCGTGCTTGGTAAGTTTGTATATCCGGGTTAGTTCGTCAAGTTGATTAGATTGTTACATGTGGGCGCGAAGGCGACAGAACAGTCATGTGGATCGACTTCTTATGAGCTCAAAGTTGTCATTAGCATGAAGCAGTGTTGTACTAGCCCTAACCCTGTTCGATTTTTTCCTGACTGCTATGGTAGCAGCTGCACTGCAGGGCTCGGCGTTCAGGATGAGTACCTAACCGATGGGCGCTTGCTGAATATCTGGTGTTTCGGCATCCCAACCCGGCTGCATACCTCAACGATGTGCACGCTCCTGCTTGCAGATAACAGCGCACTACTCGCAGGCAGCGAGGACAAACTCTAGCGTCGGATCACGGTTTTTCTAACGCTGTATCCAAGCTTGGATTAGATATCAATACAGGAAGGATTTTCTTTTATTCAGCCTACCCCGGGTGGAGGTGTAGTCCGTGCACCTGCACCTGAGATTTACACCGGTGAAGAATTTTTCAACAGCTGCGCAGACTTCTGCTGCTTGGGTAGCAATTTGTCG
>JTDE01001584.1:17868-28559 GCA_014338405.1 Paragonimus skrjabini miyazakii | reverse complement strand
ATGCGGGTCGTAAACTAACTCGGAGATACCGATTACCAAATTGTCAACTGATTGCGCACTACCGGATTGTGTGGGTTGGCTCAAATGCGTATTGAACAAATGTTCGGCGAATATCTTCATGAGCTTCATCTGTTGCTGCAACAGCAGCGTTCAACGACATTGATTAGAAATAGTACCCGTCGCCAACTGTAACGACCCCACCTGATAGAGAGAGACAAGAAAAACACCATGACCGCGAGCTGTATCTCTACCACGAGCGAACGCAACGATATTGCGAAACGGTACCAAAATCAGAGCGCAAATATCGGAACCCAACTCTCGCAGCTAGGAACCCCCCAACAAGTGAGGAAAAAGGCGGCCTTCAAACGAGCTTAATTTGCTGCTCATCCCGAAGGCAAAATTGTGATTTACAACAACTGTATTTATAGGTTTTGGGTGGTCTTCGGCCTAGGCCACCGAGTGGACCAATCAGAAACGAGCGTAACTTCTCGTATGTTCGAGAATTCTGGTGGGCTTTGAAATTCCCAGAAAATGGAGACTCCATTTTCTTTGGCATGTATTGCGAATTTTTCTGGAAAAGTGTATTTTCCCAACATCAGAAGCGTCGAATGTTGGTGGACTACAGTCAGTCAATCAATCGATTCAGTTATCTTAACGCCTAGTACTTACCTCGGATTGACATTCTGATCCGGAGAATTTCTCGTTATGATGTGTTCAGTACTCTCTACATCCAGTGCGCTTACCATAATATACCCATCAAGACGGAAGGGAATATCTACACTGCCTTCGAAGCATCGGGACGTCTCTACCATATCACTCGTATTTCCTTAGGCGTCACCATTTGTGTGGTGGCGTTCCAGCGTACTATCGACAATTTCATCCAACGAGATAAATTATTTCGGACTTCAGCCTACTTGGACAATCTGACTATCTGCAGCAGTTCAAACGAAGATCATGACCGTAACCTCACACAATTCTTCAGCACCGCTCGCAAGTACGGAATCACTCTCAACGGACGTAAAATGTTATGCGGACGCGTAACAAAATGTTGTGTTATGAACTCTCAAAGGGAACGTCTCCGACCACTATAAGATCTAACAGCCCCGTCAAATCTCAAAGCACAAGAGAGAATTATTGGTATACTTGCTTATTACTCTCAATGGGTCACAATTTTCGGACACAACTCAGTGTGTTCGTCAGAAGTAAGACCTTTCCTCTTCTTGAAGAGGCTCTCATTTCGTTTATCAATCTTAAGAAAGAGATTCAAAACTCACTGACCATTACTGTTGAACCGGGAGTGCCCCAGACAGTTGAAATTGACGGGTCAGATATCGCCATCGCCGTAACCCTATACCAGAATAGACGACCAGTTGCATTTTTCTGCATAACTTTAACACCATCCGAATGTAAGCATTCTTCTCTCGAGAAAGAAGGCTATTGTGGAAAGCTGAAAAAAGTGGCAGCATTTTCCTCTGGGTCACCATTTTGCACTCGTCACAGATAAGCGCTCCATATCCTTTATGTTCGATCAAAAACAGACAGGGAAAATCAAGAACGAGAAAATACAGCGTTGGCGACTTGAACTTTCCAACTTTCAATATGACATTCTTTACCGCCCTGGCTCTGATAATCGTGTGGCTGATACTCTGTCGCGCAACTTCAACTGCTTTATTTCTCATGCTGTCGATCTAAGAACACTTCATGAATCATTATGTCACCCTGGATGTACCCGTATGTTCCACCTGGTCCGTGCACGCAATCTGCCATTCAGCCTCGAGGATGTCAAACGAATCACTGCTCAATGCAAAGTTTGTACTGAAACCAAATCCCGTTTTTTCAGTCCGCCAAACACACCCCTGATAACAAATCAACTATTCGAGAGACCAAGTGTTGATTTTAAAGGACCCATCCCTTCATTTCCAAAGAACAGGTTCGTCTTGACAACTGTTGATGAATTTTCCCGCTTCCCTCTTGCTTATTGTAAGAACTGGTTCAACAGATTAATACCTAGTCTGTAGTCACCATCGAAAATCGATCGACACCGGAAAACAAGGACTCAGCGTGTTGACCCTCGTGTATTAGTATCGACCCTGGAAAATAGAGTGTACAGAGAAAGCACGTCAAGCTTGCGAGGCACGGAGCGAGTTGTGATTGTAGCCCCGGGACGGATACTACAAAAGGGATAGTTTGAGTAAAACAAAAGTAGGCAAAAAGCGAAGATCATCAAAACTGTACAAGTGAATGCGATTGTCAAAAATACCGTTTATTATAATCGCTACATAGCTCTCCCCCAGAAGGCTAGTGAGCATTACACATGTCTTCGTTATTGTAGAGAGGGGGGAAAATATCGGTGACAAGTTTTTCTGATTGGTCACAGTTACGGGGTGATACACATGAAGAATGACATGGGGTGGGGAATGTCAAAGCTCATGGGAGGGTCGGTCGAAGAACGGCTGCTGCACTTGTGGAATTCTTTTATTTAAATTATTTAGTTTTCGGTACAGCGGGCTGTCCAACCCTAAAACTCTTGAGAGAAAGGGAGGTACGTTTGTCCAGTGCCGTACGATATTCAGCTGGAGATGCCCCTCCACGCACCATTTTCGGACAGTCTGTAAATAAGAAAACACCGTGAAGAACCCACACGACTGGCAGAAATGGATAACTCACCGTGTCAACATATCCGGTCGACACAGCCAACGACTCCATACACCTTGCAATTTTGGATGTGCCTGCCTTCGGTCTTTTCTTTCCACTTCTTGTGCTCCTGTCTAAATTTGATAGACCCAAGAAGGAAGAGGGTTAGCATACGAATAAACCTGGTCCGGAACAACGCCATCTGGATTGTGGATCTAGTAACGCATGAGATAAAAGCGAAGGCATGAGAGTCAAAACAAAGATTTTCTAGCATTTTGCTTTTGTAAGAATGTGCATGTTACATTGAAAAACATCATTTCCGAAAATTAGTAATGTTAACATACTCTGCAAAAAGTACTGGCTTGCAAAGCTCCCTATCAAGCCGATTATGCCTAGGGGTAGATGGAGCAGAGGTTGCGGTTGCGGGAGTTGCAGGGGGTTCCGCGGACGGAAGGTGTTTGCTGACACTACTGGATGAGGTGTGCCCTGGGAGGTATCGCACAGGATTGTTCCCTCCGACGATGTCAAAAGTATGGGTTGGATTGTGAAAGAGCTCTTTTGACGAAGGTACTTTATCTTAGTGTAAGAGGATTGCGCGGCAGCCATGGCTGCCAAGTCGAGGCCATTGTCAGCTGATGTGCTGAGGTTATGGACGCGTGAAAGAGCATCCGCGACAGTATTTTCGGTACGTGAGACATGTCCTATATCAGTCGTAAACTGAGAGATATAGTCCGGATGCCTAACTTCCCTTGGGGAACGCCTGTCGGATGAAACGGTTGAAGAATAGATTAGCGGTTTATGATCAGTGTAGACCGTGAAGATCCTGCCTTCTACCGAATGCCGGAAGTGGCGGATACCTAAGTATATCGATGGTATCTCTACCAAACGTGCTGTAGCGGTATTCCGCGGGTTATTAGCGTTTGGAGAAGTAAGCTAAAGGTTGCCACTGCTTACCAACGAATTGCTGTAACACAGTGCCGACGGCTGTGTCGGGAGCGTCGGTTACGATTGACAGTGAAGCGTTCGGATCAGGATGAGCAGGGAAAGCTAAGTCGGCGACCGCATCCTTGAGCTCAGTGAACGCAGTTCGTGCAGCTTCGGTGAACTGGAATTTGCGTTCACCTCCACGGAAGGGGTCCGTCATTGGCTGCATTATTTGCATACAACGAGGTATGAAGCGTCGATATTAGTTGGCCAGACTACTAAAACTACAAAGTTGCTTAAAGGAAGTTGGTTCGGGGTATTCACGGATGGCTTTTACCTTATCCGTTAGTGCGGTGATTCTAGTTTTTAAGATCTTGTGACTCAGAAATTCTGTTATGTCCTCATCTAGTTCGCATTCAGTGGAATTAACTGCGACGTCGTGTGGGGTCAAAAGTCTCAGTAGGGTGCGTAAATGCGTAAAATGTTTTTCGTGTGAAGTGCTAGCAACTAAAATATCGTCTAGGTAAGGGTGGACAAAGTCCAAACCGCGCGTCATCTCATGAATGAAGCGTTGAAAAGTTTGAGCTGCATTACTCAAGCCAAATGGCATTCGAAGAACCTCGAAAGGGCCAAAAGGAGTTACTACTGCGGTCTTGGGTATATCCTCTTTGACCACCGGAATCTGACGATATGCTCGTACTAAGTCTAGCTGGCTGAATGTGGCTTTTCCATGTAAGCAAGTAGTTAAATTCTGCATGCGCGGTATTGAATATCTGTCAGGGACGGTTGCTTTGTTGAGCCCGTGGTACTCACCGCATGAGCGCCAAACACCGGACTTCTTGGGGACCACTTGCAGCGGCGAGGCCCATGGACTCTCGAAAAAGCGTATTATTTCGAGTTCGAGCACGTGTTCAAACACTGCCCTGGCGAGTTTTAGTTTTTGGGAGCCAACCGGCTAGGCCGTGCTGGGACGAGGGTTCCTTAGTGCGGATATGTTGAGCTACCTTGGAGGTCACTGTTGGAATGTCGTTCGATGTGCGGCCGAGCTGCGGGAACTCATTGAAAAGATCCACGAATTGCCTAGGGGCGGCGGAATGAGAATGTATTGGTGGTATAGCTACAACTGTTGCTTACGTGCCGAATATGCTCAGCTTAATGTTGGAATCGATTAACAGTTGGCGTCTCGTTTCGACCAGAAGGTCGAAATGCTGGAGAAAATCGGTGTCGATGATGACGAAAGGTACCGCCGCAATTGTAGACACTCAGCGGAATGTCCGCCGGAGGCCTAAATCAAGCGTTAAGGACCGCTGTCCATATTTGGTCATAGACATACCATTTGCAGCGCGAAGCTGTGGGTTGCATGGGTTCGGCGCCTGGTACTTGTAAACGGAAACACGATAACCTGCGCCCCGCTGTCAACCAGGAACGTGTGCCCGGTTTCTGAATCCCGTACAAAAATGAGGCGACAAGGATAGTTAGCACCGACGGCATTGTTTGCCGTCTAAGTGTGACTGTTAAGTTTATATCGCCTTGATGATGCATAGGTGCAGGGTTTGGCGCACCGCTTGGCTTGGTTACCAAAACGTTCGTGATACCAACAACGGCCAGCTTTTGACTGAGGTTTGTGTCGCCTGGGTGATACGTCAGATGGACAATATGAGGAACGGTTTGAAGAAATTTTGTTCAAATCATGTCGCAAAGCTGTGATTTCTGCTCTCAGGGTCCCAATATTTGTTGGATCACGTTTTGCAATAACCACATTGTGAAAACCGCGCATGCCTATTGGAAGACGTGGATTAGGGTGTGATACTCTCAAGCAACTAAGTAACGGTTGAAAACGCTCCACTACTTGATCAGCAATTTTCGCTGTCTCGCCGAGAGTCTGTGAACGAGCAACTGAAACTTTTTCCTGCGTTGCTTCTGGCAATTTGTTAACCCAGAGTTCTCTGGTGAGTGATTCGTCCGTGTGCGAGTTGCCGATGAGCTGTTGCATCTCTGTCAGCAATGTTGAAGGGCGTTCGTCTCCTTGCTTCAAGCCGTGAAAAAGTTGTTGCACTGGGGTCATTTCAGAGGGTGTCACTCGGATACTAACTACTTTTTTTAAGGTATCGTACTTATGCTGTGCTGGTTGGTTTACTATAACGTCACGAAGCTGTATGGTGACTTCAATCGGAAGCCTGGCTAACAAATGGTAGAATCTTGTTTGTTCAGACAAAATCCCGTTGTTGAAAAGTTCTGCTTCTAAGTAAGCAAATTAAAGAAGAGGGTCCATTTCCAAAAACGGGGGGACCACTAGCGAATTTGTGTCGATGGAGGGACTGCTGACGTCCTTAGATTTCATTTCAGTCATTGGATAATGATTACGCGGTTATGAGCTGTCAAGAGTTACTAACTAAATCGAAATGCGAAAATTTATACATGATTATATCTTAAAAGTATACGTGAAAAGTGAAAAACACCTGCTTATGCGAAACGTCAATAAAAATAAGGAATATGCCAGTATGCTAGGAAACGAGCTCACCAAGAGGCAAAATACTATTGTAGCGGATTGTTTGAAAATTACGGGCTCGCCATTTTTTGGCACTGGTCCAACAGATTAATACCCAGTCTGTAGTCACTGTCGAAAATCGATCGACAATGAAAACAAGGACTCGGCGCGTTGATCTTCGTGTAGGCTTGCGAGTCGTGGTTGTAGCCCCGGGACGGATATTACGGAAGGGATAGTTTGACTAAAACAAAGGTAGGTAAAAAGCGACGATCATCAAAACTGTACAAGTGATTGCGACTATCAAAAACATCATTCATTATAACCGCTACAAGTGGAGTAGGCATAGTTCTCAGCACGACGGCGGCAGCCTCCTTAGTGGGTTGGATTGCTGTTAACAGTAGATTGCGCCGTCCGCTTGGCAGTTTTGACTACCTTCAGCTCTAGAATAAAAATATTGGGAAATATCTTCGTTGTCTTTTTATGCTGCAACTGACTACAGTGACGTCGGTGTCACTGAGACCTATTCATATATCGCCACTCTCGACTGATTGACGCAGTTATTCTAACCGATGGTATGAACGCGCTCGTAAGCCACCCTTGTGAAGCCGAGTCCCAGTTATTTGGCCGCATGGATAATTATTAGTGGCTGTTGCAACTGTATACCGAGTGCGGGCAATGTTTTAGCCAGCTTTAGTTTTAAACATCGTGCGCGTCTTCGATAAACTTGGCACCTTTATCCGAATCAAGCCCGGTCTCAGATAGACCTCATAGCTGTTATTCATATGTGACAGAGCTCTATGCCAGACTACCGTTCTTATTGGAGCATGTACTTGGATTCCGGCCATGCATTCATACGTTGTCGTTTTGCTCTTACTTTTGTTGGGCGACGACCTCACCGACAACATCCGTTGGTTGTTGGGAAACTGGCAATATAATCGGTAAAGCATAAGTACCAGACCAACCTGGATAGCGGACTTAGCAGTTCCAACGCCGGAGATCCCGGTGGCTATTGGACCCAACATTCGCTGACCATTCATGAAACAGGTACTATAGCATGCTGCACCGTGGTTCGCAGGGTAACCAAACATTAGATCTCGGAGTACTTCAGGGCTTTAACCTCTTGTTCAATTTTGCCATAGACAAAAATGTGGAGAACTGTCTGCGGTACTCACAAGATTACGGTGTAGACTTCCCAACCGATGAAAGACTGGCTAAACTTGACTATGCTGATGACAAGGTTTTGCTGTTTGAAAACTTTCAAGCAGCACAAACAATGCTAGATGTTATTCCATACTATGCTACGTAATTCGGAATGCGCATCGCAGTCGCAAAACGCAAAGTGCTTCTACAAAATTGCTGTGATAATGTAGACTCAATGTTAGATAATGAAGTTGTGGAGGTTGTTGGCCGGTTTGTCTACCTAAGAAGCTGCATCAGCGGCGGCGGCGAAGGTGTAAGGAATGAAATAGAAGCGCTTATTTCTAAGACTAGGGCGGCCTTCGTTGATCTGCGGCACCTATGGCAACAGAGAGGTATCTCTCTGAGTGTTTAAGGGTCGCGTATATCAGACAACACTAAGGGCTGTACTACTTTACGGCAGCGAAACCAGGCTGCTCAGGGTAGAGGACGTGAACCGTCTTCAGGTAACCGGCCATCGATGTTTACGTTCGGTCGATCGACTCGGTGGCATCAGTTGCAGAAACTCTGGACCAGTGAAGTGGTTCTCAATGACTGGAGTTTGGCTACAATCGTTTTCATCTCCGAAAATGGCTCATGCACTTCGTGTGCAAATCATAGAAGAAATAACCTGATTCCTGGTGCGTCAAATTTCGTTGTCGCCATCGTACTTCATAGACTAGGCGAAGCGCACGAAGAAAACCCGTTCGGGGCAAGCTTGTTTCCACTTTGACCCTGACTGCGTTGATCACATCTTCACAGTTCAGCAGATGCCTAAACTCCACCACTCACATAAAAAGCCAGCGGTTGTCTTCCTGGACATCGCAGAAGCCTTTGAAGCGGTTGGCGGAGCTGAACTCTGTGATTGTTTATCGAGGAGGAGTGGGCTTGAAAACTATGTGAATATCCTGAAAGCAATTTACCGTCAGACTTTGGGCAGAGTTGGTGTTTATGACAGTCAACAACCGACCTCAGACATCTCAAGCGGAGTGCGACAAGGTCGTCCAGTCTAGTCCTTCCTATTCAACTTCGAAGTAAACGAGATTCTAGAGTATAACCAAACGGATTTCAAAGACGATTGTGTGGGACTGCTCTCAAACACTCGATTTCGAGACATGGATTATGCCGGTGTATTGTTTTGTGCAGTATTTTCTATTTTATAATTCTCATTGTTGTTAACACCTTTCACTTTCCTCAACCTCACATGTACAGCCAAAATTCAAACCAAGTTAATCGAACTAGTCAGTAATCAATAAATGCAAATCACACCTTCGGTCGCGAGTCTTGCGTTCTCTCTGCATTCAGCTTCGCCGGTAAACAGATTTTTGGAGAGCTGGAAGTTAACGGAATCAACCGGCTATTGTGACAAATGTTTTTATTTATCTGTCGTCAGGATTATCTCAGTTGTAGCCTTCAACATTACTAAGGAACAACACGACAGATTGAATCCATTGGATACTGCATTCGGTATAGTGGAATTTTAGACCCACGCACTTGTAGTGACCAGCGATCGTGTGGCTTCTCTAAGGATCCCGGTTGCAACCGTATTTTCCAGTTTGTTTGTTCTGTACGCATGATCCTATGTACGCCTGCTATAGGAAGCCTGATACGAACTCAGTGCCACTTTCTTCAGTCGTGCAACTAATTGCACAAAGCAAACGCCTGCCTTTTTCTTAACGACTCATCTATTATTCTATTATTCAAGGTGGTTTAACCCGAACCTTTAAGAGCGTTGTTTACCGCACTCGAATGTTCCACGCACTTCTCGCCTGGCGCGCTTTTGAGTGCCACCGAGTGGGCTGTGGCCCGTCTCGCGCTTCTTTTCTTCCTCCTCTTGGTTGCTGCCGTTAGTCCCAGACTAGGCTAGAGCTAACTACTTATCATATTTCCAAATATTGCTGGAAATATACGGTTTGTTTCCAAACCCCGCTGCCCTCTCTAGTTCGCTGCCTGTTAGGGCCACGTTTCGATTGCTCTTCAGGAAAGGCGTATTAAATTGTTAGTGGACGAGGGTCTAGCGCATACCCACTTGTCCACTACACACTTTAAAGAACTATTATGAGCTGATCGCTTTCACTTTCATCACCCTTTTGATCTCATATTCAAACTCGAATTGTATATAACGTTTAGACCCACTACACCGGCGAAATTGCTCTAATCTGTGAGGCCTTAATGAGAGCCTAGAATAGCTTAGACAGATTAGGGTCTTCAGTTCATCAGTTTGATATGACTTTATGACTAGATCTATAGTCCGTGAGAACGTAAGTTCATTATAACAGATAGTGGAACAAGGGTTAAAGATACGGCGGATAAAAAGACAACCGACGGCGGATTATACACTATTAATTCGGAATTCGCAAGCCAACCCAAACACCCAAGGCTAATACATGAAGACAGAAAGAAGAGCGGCCTTCAAACAGAAATTTGTTATGTCAACTGATCTGAAGACAAACTGGGCATAAACTCGTTCATAATTGTTGGGTTTGTGTGAGAGCATATTGAAGCGTGTCATCCTTAACCAATTTTTGTCAAACCATCTTTTTTTCCTCTACCCAGCATAGCCTCCCTCCTAGTCGGTCATGCGTAACTAACATGCTTGTCTTCGCGGACAGTCTGACGGAGGCCAGAGACAATAGCTTTATCTCAGATGCCATATTCTTTGACTTTGCCAAGGCTTTCGACCGTGTCCCACACGGCCCCCTGAAACACAAACTGGAAGCCTATGGTATTCAAGGAGAGGTTCTTCGCTGGATTGCCTCCTTTCTTGATAACAGAACGTTTAGAGTTTGAACCGGCTCAGACCTCTCATCTCTTTCTCTCATTTCTGTGGGAGTTCCTCAAGGGTCAGGGCTAGGTCCTCTGTTATTCCTGATCTATATAAATGACCTTCCGGACAATATTTCCAGCAACGCCCTCCTATATGCCGATGACCTAAAAATCTGGAATGCCATTGATCCCAGTGCACCGCAGATTGATCTTGACGCGATTAAGCGTTGGTCGGACGATTGGAGTCTTCCACTAAGTCACAATAAGTGCGCACATATATCACTGGGTGGAGATTCTGGCAACGGTTTCGTGATTCATAATGCATTCGGCACAATAGATATCATGAAAATCGATCTGAAGAAAGATCTGGGCATCTGGCTGTCGTCTAACTTGTCTTTTGCGCAACACCACGAGATGGCAGCGAAAAAATTGTTTGCTACTCTTAGGATGATTATGCACACTTTCCCCCGCATAGACAAGAAAGCGTTCCAAACACTTTACGGGGTTTATATTAGGCCACTCCTCGAGTATGCTAATCAGGCCTGAAGAAAGACATATTAGCCATTGAGCGGGTCCAGCGCGCGGCTACCAAACTAGTCACAAATCTCAGTAGTGTCGCGTACAAGTCTCGACTTGAAATTCTTGATCTTTGCCCACTTGAATTTCGACGGCTTCGCGGTGATTCAATTTTCACACACTTCCT